>JAEPRD010000098.1:0-117030 GCA_016758985.1 Mucor saturninus
CTGAGTATAGATTTATTACAAGACCAGAAAGGTTGACTCAACACAACTACCAGGGGACGTTGTTCAATATAAAAAGGATCAATTATTTCATCGCAGCAGAGTTCTTTTTAGTCTATTTTTACCTAAAATAAAAATATACGTTTTATCTCATTACTTTACCGTACTATTTTGTCAAATACCACAAGGCGCATCATTTTGGTTTGTTTCTCAAAGAAAGTATATACTTAGAAAAAAAAAATACGTCGTCTCCCAACCATAGCGTTTTTAACTATGGCCCGAAAGAAATTACTGTTACAATGTTATTAATACGACGAACAAAAAGAGTTGTACTAACGTTCAATTGGAGCTTCAATTATTCTAATAACATCTTTTAATTAAATCGAAAGGAAGTATTTCGAAGACTTGTTGTGCTTGAAGGTAAAGTTAAATTATAAAAAGACTACAGGAATAGTTTAATCTTGTTCATAAAATGTCCTTATCAATAAAAGCTGTGTACAAATATTTGTACAAAATACTGTCTGTCGTGCTCATATTTCCGGTCCTATCATGTAGTCGTCATTGATTGACCAAGGATGTGTATGGTTATGATGTTCAATTTGATAATTTCACTTGGGTTCAGTCGGCCAAATCGCTTCCCTTAATTCCTCCTATGACTGAGGAGTCGTTGCTGGTTCCAACATTGTTGAGGAGTGACATTTTATGGGCATTTGTCTTGTATGTGGCATCAATTGTTATAGCTTCGGGCCAGTATCTAGCTTCCGAAATTGCTTTCTCGTGAACGAAAAACATTACCTTTACTTCTTGGCTTTCTTTAACCTGAATGCGAATAACATACCCTAGATTTTCCAGCTCGGTGATAGAGAGGAATGGGCATTTTTTTCCAATTTACACAATCGGAGTATGAATATTACGTCATATGTGTAAATACACACTATTTCCACACTGCCGTTTTTGTAAACGTACTTTGTGAGAAATTACGTCACATTTTCTTACTTTATTTGTCTTTTTCTCTTTTATTAAACCCTTTTTAACATAAAATGTCCCAAATCCTTTACCTATATGCTACCATACGTACTTATGAGGATTATATCAATATAGTTGAAGAAAGACTTAACGAAGAGGACGAATTACTAGCTCGTTTGGAGCATAACGAAACGAGTTACGCGTTACATAATCGACAAACACTAGATATTTCTATGTTAAGCAACGAAGTGTATAAATCTTTGTTTAAATTTACTTTCAGAGAGCATAAAATAGTATCTAGCGCTTTAGGTTTTCCGGAGAACGTGTCATTCAGACAGCATACACGCCAGCGTTTTTCGTTAGACCGCCACCTTTCATTGGCTATCATGCTTAGACGATTGGCATATCCTTCCAAACTTTTGGATTTGGAGTTGCTTTTTGGGATCGATAAAGCGACTATCAGTACAGTTTTTAATACAATGATTGAAATTCTAAATTACAACTATGAAGAAGGGATAACATTTATCGCAAAGCATCTTCACTCGTTTAATCTTCAAAGGTTTGCTGAAGCAACTGAACGAAAAGGTATATACATAACTACTTGGTATGGTTTGTAGACAAATTAACATTGATTATACTTTTGGATCAGGATCCTGCTTTGCGGGTGTTATTGGGTTTGTTGACGGCACCTTGAATGGAGTAGCAAGACCAAGTGAATATCAAGAAATCTTATACAATGGTCATGTCGTATGTAATCTACGTTAAACAGTTAACACCCTTACTAACGATGTAAATAGACATATCACGGTTTAAAGTAACAAGGTATTGTTACTCCCGATGGAATAACAGTAAGTTTAAGTGGACCGTTTGCAGGAGCAATGCACGATCAAGCTGTGATAGTCAGCAGTGGTATAATGGATGATCTTCGTAAATGTTTGGATCCTCGTGAAACAGGAGGGGAGCTATACGCAATTTATGGTGATCCAACATACGTAGAGAGTGATATCCTAATTAAGCCATTCAGAACCGGTATGTAAACAGATACAATAGGCTATACTCTATCTTGGATTATTCAAAATTGAATTGTTTACGATACATTATTAGGTGCACAAATGCATAGACTTGATAACGAAGTTAATTATGTGATGTCTAAATTGGGAATAATTGTAGAGTGGGGATTTGGCCACGTCGCCAATTTTTTTGCGTTTCTTAAGTACAAGCCAGGGCAAAAAATGTTACTCAGTAGATGTGCTCTTTTTTATAAAATTGGAACACTTATGAAAAACATACACATCTGTGTCAATGGAAAACAATCCAGCAGTTACTTTGGTATAAGTCCACCAACACTCGAAGCGTATATGGATGAAATTCGAGCAAAATAAATATCAAATTAAAGTAAGATTGTAAATTTTTTATTTTTTATTTCGTCTTGTGCTCTTACGAGCAGGAGCAGGAGCAGAGAATGTCTACACCTACGTCTTTTTTTTTTTTTCTACGTACTTTTTTAAATCACGTGATTTTTTTTAAAAAAAATAACACGTGACCTACGTACTTTTTCTTTTTTTTTTTTTTCTACGTACTTTTTTTTTTTTTCAGTAACGGTTTTCCTTAAATAAAACTTTTAAAATGTCGATTACTACTTTTAAAACTACTACCTTTCCTACCGTAGGTGATACCTTTGCCTCTGCCGAGAAATTTAAAGACGCCTGTTTTGATGCTGCAGCCGACCAAGGTTTTCAGCTATTCATCCGGGACAGTTCACCCGTTGGACATGCTAAAAAGTCAGCCTTTTTCCATTACGCCTGTGTATTCAGCAACAAGTACAAGGCCGTTCGTACCGAGAACTCTCGCAAAAGAGTTAAAGTTACAATGACTGGAACCTGCGAATTTTTTATCAGAGCAGTTTTGCCCAAGAAGAATGGAGATCGTTGGATCGTTAAAAGCCACAACGATGTCCATAATCATGACATGTTGGAAGACGACGAAAAATTATGTCTTGTTAACAACCGCAAGCTCCATTACGAACAGCAACGTACGATTGAAGAGATGCATGTTGCAAACGCCAAGACATCCGCTATTGTCGCGGCTGTAAACAACGTCAAGTGCACAAAGACGAGAGTGATTGCAAAGGACATCACTAACCAACGTGCTCTGTTGAGACGTGCTTTAAACGAAGGTGAAAATCAACATCACATGAATCCCTTCATTCGCAACTTGGAAGAGAAGGGTTATACTTTATCAAGCAAGTATGAGGAGAATGGAAGGTTGACCCATTTGTTCTTTGCCCATGTTGGTGCGGTAAACAACATTCGTCAATGCCCCGAAGTACTTCTCGTTGACGCCACATACCGTACTAACATGTTTGGTTATCCTCTGATAAATGCCATCGGGGTCAACAATATCAGCAATGGATCGAAGAAGGGTTTAATGAATTACTCTATTGCTTTAGCCTGGGTTGCGGACGAAACCAAGGTGACTTATGAGTGGTTTTTTGAGACACTCAAGACAAAGGTAATGTTTTGACATGATGCATGAAAAAAAAAAATCTGACTTTTTATCCTTCAATCTGTGTATTATTATTTTTATTTTATGTTATCACTTTCATTTAAATTTGAAATAAATTATTTTATTTATAATTTCTTGTTTTTGTTCATATATTAATAACAATGCAGATCTACCAGAATGCTGGTACCTTACCAGAAGTGATTATCACTGATAGAGCTGCAAGTGTTCGTAGTGCCCTGGATAATATCTTTCCAGAAGTCAATAAGATGATTTGTGTTTGGCACATTATCGCTCAAAATGTCAAAGCCAACTTTTTTAAGTTGTTCCCGACACAAAAGAATATGAAGCCTTGGTTAACTTATTTTGGATGTTACATGGCAGCAAAAACGATGCTGAAACTATCGCCAATGTCAATAACATCAAAAAGCATGCATTGAATGCAACAAGAAACGCCGAAAAGATTGTGGATTTTGTTGACGAATTGTACAAACAACGTGCTTCTTGGGTCAAGCAGTACACCGATAAGTTTTCCCACATGGGAATTTATACGACCAGTCCTGTCGAAGCAGCCCACAGTGCATTGAAAGGAAATAATCGTCAAATCGCCAAATGTAGCTTGGCCACAACATTTGTCCAATTAGATATGGTGCTCGCCAACCAGAATATTAAGGCTGTCATGGGTAAAGGTTACTCGAAGTTTTCGGCCGATCCTTTTGTTTTAACCGACCCAATGTTTCGTGAATTGGTCAAGGTGGTTAGCAGATTTGCAATTGAGAAGATTAGGGAGCAAATACAAATGTTCAAGAAAGAGATCAGTGATCGCAGCTTGAGACCTTGTACGGGAGTTTTCAGTACTGTCATGAAGCTACCTTGTAGACATATCATATACAAGGAAGAATATGATCAGGTATTAAGCAGCCAGACAGACAGTAATGGATGGGACAGTCTGGTTATCCGCAAGGATGTTGTCATTCCTCTGTCTTCTGTGGACGCAAGATGGATTGTCGGAAAATTGGCCTTGAGCAACAACTCGACCCCTCTTGAGAGTGTGCACCAGTTGTTGTCAGCAGGTATTATTTTATGTTTATAGACAAATGATTTAACTGTTAACGAGCCCATTTTAAACTCTAATAGAAATGTACACTAAGACAAATGCAACTGACACGATTTTGCACAAGCTTCGACGGGCCATAGAAGAAATACCATTTGAGCATGTACGAAAAGAAAAACTTGATGTTATCAGCCAAATGGTTGACAACATCAATGCTAATCTGGATGTCAAGGTTTTACAGCCTTTGAAAAAGAAGGAAATGGTAGTCAGTAGTCGTAAGTTGACATAAAAATAATATTATACTCAGTTTATCAGTACTTATAACTCGTTTTTTAGAAAAAATTGCAAAGACGGGGAGAATTCTTTCCCAAGGTGAAGCTGTTAAGGCTAAAGTAAAAAAGGTGAACAAACCAAAGCCAACTATTACGAAGAAGCTCGAGCAAGCAAAATTCTCTGATTCCAGCATCATTGATGATAACATCAAGCCTTTTGAAGGCTTGCTCTCCGTCTGTATGCCTAAGTTCATGCTTAAGAACGTCGCTTCGGTGACAAAAGTTCTTGGCGATGGAAATTGCGGTTTTCGTTCCGTTGCTGCCTCTGTGGGAAGAGATGAGGTAATTAAAGTTGCGCTGTCTCTTGGTGTAGAACTCTCGGGTGACTTTGAGCAGGATGAGGACTATTATATGGACGTAAGAAACTGCTTATTGAAGCAGCTAATCAATAATGCCTCTTACTACATTAGCTGCTTCTTTGCTGGTTCCGTTTCGGAATATCAGTTACTTTTGGAATCGATAAGTCTCGCTGCAATGGGAAAATGCGAGAAAGACAAATGGATGATAATGGGAGCTACAGGTAATTATGATTAAAATAACTATATTTAAGTGCTATCATACTTATTAATGTAAGCTTAGGTTTTCTCATTGCTGATGTGTACAGCCGCCCAGTTTATTTTTTTTCCAAAAAGGAGTCAATCACCATACTTCCAAACTGCATTTTAAATGAAAATAAACCGGTCAGCTTCGTATTACACGATGATCACTACACATCTATAGAATTGAAAAAAAACAGCTGTCCTCTTCCAGCATTATACCACAATTTACAAAACAGATCACTTGAAACATCCAAAATCTGGAATAGACTTGTGGAGACAAGAATCAACGCTTACACAAACATAATAGAAACAACAGAAGGTACTGTCTTGACTAGCAACCAAGACATACCATGCGTTGATCTCACAAAAGAAAACCAACAAACCAACAAAAATCAAAAACAACGTAAAATAAAAATGATCCAAAAACAACAAAAAACACAAATAAATCAAAAACAACAAGAAAATAATATAAACCAAAAACAACAAGAAAATAACATAAACCAAAAACAACAAGAAAATAATATAAACCGAAAAAATGAAAAACTACTTCTCAAACTCAATTTAAAAAATATAAATCCGACAACATTAGAACCTAAAACAGAAACAACAAAAACAACATTGGAACCTTCAACAACAGAAACAACAAACACGAAATTAGAACCCACACCCACACCCACAGCCACAGCCACAGCCACAGCCACAGAAACAACAACAGACACAGCAACAGACACAGCAACAGAAACAACAGCAGACACAGCAACAGACACAGCAACAGACACAACAACAAACACAACAACAAACACAACAAATGCAACATTAACAACAACAACAAAAATTATCTCCAGTGAAATACTGTGCAAACCCAAACGCGTCGTAGTACCACCCTCACATATTCCATCAATCGAAGCAATAGAAGCTATCAAAGCGATTAATACTCCTGACCAGCCGGAAACTGAGTTTTTTTGTCATAAATGCCAAAATCTCGTCTTCAGAATTAACGATAAGCATACCCCCATTATGGATGCTTATTATGAACTGGATACCTTAAAAAAGGAATATATACAAAAAAAAATATATGCTGAAGACAACAAATACTCAAGAAACTTCAAGAAATTCAAAGGCCAATATAAAAAAATACACAATATATACGAGCCCAAACTCAGAGAGTTCTGCAAATTACATACCATTGAAGAACAACGTCCACTACTTGTAAAATATTTCTGTGAAAGCTTCACATTCGAATCACTTGCCCACCGCTCGAAGGAGCTAATTGAAAATGGAATCATCGACAGCCTTTTGTCTGGAAGAGTCCAAAGCCAATTCGAATATACGAAATCTGATATTGAGGCTGCTGGGGGTCCAGCTAAATACAAATTGCTCAACCTGTTCTACGCAAACAAGCATCGTATTATGGTAATAAATTATTAAACTCCAATAACAATGCAAATTACTTAAATATTATATATCATTTAGCCAGGATACTATGGCCAAATAGGCTTTGAAATTATTAGCAAAGCAGCCATCTACAAGTTTTCACATGAAGCTTACAAAGGGTCCAGTGCACAAAAAACAACTGGTTTAAGTCACCAACAATATCTTACAACCATCATCGTCCCTGAAATTGCTTGTTGGATTATCGCTGAAGACCAAGGTGTGAAATATGAAGATGCAATTGTAATTATGGAACAAACCTATAAAGTTGGCGAGCTCCTATATCCCTTTGACTTCGAAGCCGATTTTTTGGAAGATTAAAAATTAAACCAATTTATATTATATATTATAGACTCATGCAAAAATAAAAAAACACAAAGATCTCAATATCTTTTTTCATACATAAATTGATTACGTGAGATAAAACACGTTGAAAAACAAAGTATGTAGAAAAAAAAGTAAGTAGAGAAAAAAAGTAAGTAGAGAAAAACAAAAAAGCACTTAGAAAAAAAAGCACTTAGAAAAAAAAGCACTTAGAAAAAAAAAGCACTTAGAAAAAAAAGCAGTTGGAAAAAAAAAAAAAAAAGTAAAAAAAAGTACGTAGAAAAAAAAAAAAAAAAAAGTACGTAGGTCACGTGTTATTTTTTTTAAAAAAAATCACGTGATTTAAAAAAGTACGTAGAAAAAAAAAAAAAGACGTAGGTGTAGACATTCTCCAGGAGCAGGAATAGAAGCGGTAGGTGTGCTAGGTGTGGTAGTAATAGGTGTAGGAGTGGCAGGAGAAGGAGTGGCGGGGGCTGGAGATGGCTGATGCGCAATCAACTTTTTGTTGTTGTGGCGTGCTATTGTATCCCTAAACTCTTCTATCAGTTTACCCATTTGCTGATATGAGCGCATCATCATCTGCATGTTTTGCTCGGGATGGAATTGCTGCGATTGCAGAAATTCACTCAACTGCCCAACCAGAATTCTCTGGCTGTTGTTAATGAGCCTCTGCTCATTGAGGGTTTGCTCCAAGCCACCTGCATACTTCTAAATGCTACTTGCAGCTATTTCAAGGACATTGGATTTCTCTGACTGCAAAGTTCTCTCCTTCTCAACAGTCTTCGTCAAAATGCTTAGATCCCTCTTGGCTTCAATTTCCTTCAATGGTAACTCATACCCCATACAGTCCTCGACTTCATCTGTACCCATCGCTTCATCGTCTGACTTGCGATGATCGTCATCCATCTTGCTTCTCTTCTTTCCCTTGTTGATTCCTTGTCTGGATTGCAAGACAACAACACATTGGAGTCTTCGTTTCTCAGCCGAGGTTTTTGCGGCATCTTCATTGCCTTTGGTCTTGGATTCCTCGTTCTTTTTCATCTTTAAGGGATAAAAAAAGTTAGTATAGTGGTTAGGATATGAGTTTTTATTAATTACCAAAGAGATCAAATCAAGTACTCGGTTTTCAAGAGTTGTTTCTGAATCATTACTTCCAGTTCCATAGGTGAGATCATTGTTTAGTTTCACTTTTACTTCTTCAATCAAGTTTTTTATTCTGTTCTTGATAGCGTTGTCACTAAGCTGCTTCAAATGTCCATTAACCTTGTTTACTTTTCGGAATATCTTGTTCCAGGCAGAAGTCACCTCACCACTTTTTGCTTCGAAGGGGCGAAACTCAATCATACCTTTAATAGCTGCGAGCTCTCTGTGGTATCTCATTTCCTTCATTGTCGTTCAAATACAAAGATTGGATTTTCTGGATATGTTTTTTCATGATATTTTTTACATTTAAAGCTTTCAAGATCTAGTAACCCATATGTATTGAGCACATGCGTTAATTTGCGTTATTGAAAGAATAATTACATCCATAACAATGGTGACAGGGTCTTTATGTCCACTGTACAAAAGAGAATAAATTCTGGCCATAATTTCGGGGCTTTGCCTACGATGAATGGCATATGTTGTAACGTCCAGCGAAATTGCATACTTGTCGATGTCATGAACCGCCTAGGTTTTAGTTGCATACGATCATGCAAAATGTCTCAGGTCAATATTGAAACCAAGCTAGCTCATTGTCCTTGTCCCACCTGTCCCCTGTTCTCTGTCTTCTGTCACACATGTCACTGTCCAACATTACTATTGTATCCTGTATAACGTCTCTGTTCTAAATAATGTATCTCCGTTATCCCTTGTCCTTGTAAAACCCATTTAACATCCGTTTCCTTTGTACCTCTGCCTTTGAACTCCCTTGTAAAACCTTAATAATATCTACCCGTATTATCCTCTGTATCTATCCCCGAAATCATCTGTATCTATTCCCGCTACCCCAAAGATGTCCCAAACTCAATATGACTAATAATCTGTCTCTGTAAATCTGATCCCCGAACCCTTGTTTACCCGACCTGTCAACTAATATAAATAACGGCATGTTTATTTATTCTTATTTCTGTATTCAAGATCTTATTTATTTTTCCCTGCTTCTTTGAATAAACCTTTTTCTACCTTCAATCCTTTTATATATATATATATTAGTATTAATAGATATATAATTTCTCTTTGTCTTAGCCTCACCTTAATAATCATTCTGTTCTGCTCTTGCCCCGCCCCGCTCCTGACATTAGGATGTCCTCAAGAAGAATTCATGACGAACAAACCGGCAGCTATCATTCCCACCGACGCGTTGAACCAATTTGAGAACGTTTTCCGTGTATGGAACTGCAAGTCATTGTTGGAAATAGATTGGTCGAGAATGTTGACTCTTTGTAACTCACCCGATGTGGACCAATGGAGAAGAGGAAAGAAACTTAAAGGACCCGAGGTAACTCGGACCACCTTTGAGGAACTTTTCTTGGAGACGTATGATGTAAAATTAGTTGATAAGTTTACTCATGCCTTAACTGAGTTGTGTTGTATTCGCATGTTGCAAGGTGAGTGTTTTCGCGTTTTTCGAGTAAGAATGGAAGCAAACCAGGATGAAGGACCTGAAGTGGTAATGTACTTTTTGAATGCATTGACAGTTGGGCTCCAGGAATGGGTTCGCCCATTGCTTGCCGGAGCTTCTGAAGAGGATCGTAGTTCCCTAGACTATATTTACGGTCTTTCAGTTCGAGTGACTCAGTGTGGAGCTGATGATCCTTTGTTGGATGATAGGGTGTCTTTAAAAACCATCATCCCTAGCAATGTGTTACAATATTTTGAGGAACACCACAATTACTTTACGCTTGAGGTTAAGTACACCAAAAGTAAGTCTCGCTATGTTACCATGGGCAGTTCCGAGGGCCAGTTGGGGAATAACAAGCGTCGTGAAGTCAATCCTTCCTCAGCCACATCTATTGATGTAAATAAGAAGAGACGTTACAATGGTCCTGTGAGTCAAGGGGGTTCGACTACATCTGGTAACAATCAGAATGTACGTAAGTTTTCTGGCAGCAGAGGTAATCAAGGTGTTCGCAGACTTGGACCTACCTCTTCCATGAATACCAATTCCAATGGTTCTCAAGGAGCCAATGATGATTGGAGAAATCATCGTGTAGCAGCGATCATATCTGAGGTACCATCTTCTGTAGAATAACCTGCACAGCTCTCACCAGCACAGGAAGTACGATCTGCGAGAAACATAGCTCGTAACACAGCACGCATGTTGGAGCGCCGAGCAAAGGCTGCTGCTAAAGTCAGCCAGGTTGAGGCGAACAAGAACGCTCGTAAGTCTCGTCGTAGAGAGGCTAGAGCGGCTAAGAAGGCCGAAGGTGTCACTGTTGCCGGTTTTGCCTCTATTGGCAGTGTTGTTGCTCCTTCTCTTCCTCCGTCGTATCCGTGGATGTTGTGGACGTAGTGGATGCTGTTGCTTCTTCTCCCCCTCCGGTCATATCCGAAGATGTTGTAAACGCGGTGGATGTTGCGAATGCCGTGGATGAAGATATGGTGATGAATGAAGCACTATCTGGTTTGGAAGGTGAAAGCCAAGAATCACCTCTCTTGGATGACTCCAACTTTGATAAATTTCTGGTGTTCCCTCCCCCCTGAGAAATTCGAGAGATAAAGAAACGAATTAAGAATAAAAATAAAGAAATTTGACGAAGTAAAATTATCACACTGCAAAAATAAACTAAATGTCTTTATCATACAATAAATTGGGTTCTTTATATACATATTCAGGGCTGGCTGAATATCAATCATTTAAGTGAAACCTGTGTTTTGCATGGAGAACAAAAATCAAAGTAAAACCAAAAGTGATACTGTTAGAACTTGGTTACCACTTTATTTGGACGAAAAAATATAATTAAAAAACGTATTGATGGTCTATGAGAACAAACTATGGATATTTATATAAAGAACTGGGATAGTTCTCGGGAGAATATTAAGCGCCTAATTGGATTATGATGTAACAATCTGGTGATAGTAAATAATCAACATGTCTTTAAATTTAGCCCTTCCATACTGAGGATATAAATATTAGTCAGAGGGATCAACAGTTATAACATCAAATGACAAGAGTAATATTTGTGCTCAGGATCTATTAATATTTCATAGTCCAGGCCCATTCGATTGTATTGCTTTTTCAGAATAAATATTTACTCGACACAGGGTTGTGCCCTGTGTACAGACTTCAACGGTAGGATGAGAACAAGCGGGGTAATGTGTGATTCATGATTAACATTTCTATTACTATCCATCTTTAATGTGATGTGACAAATAACTTTATTATTATATCTATGATCCTCAACAACCTGTCAAATATACAATAGGCGTATTGTCAAATAAAGATCGAGCATCTCATGGTACCTTCGAGAATCTTGTTATTGACGAGCGATCATACCATTGGATTGTATTTGTGGTAATTTGATAAAATGGCACGTAAAAAAATAATGAGATAAATGAATATTTTTATTAGGGTAAAAATAGACTAAAGAACTCTGCTGCTATGAAATAATCGATCCTTTTATATTGCCAACATCTCCTGGATTTATGATGAGTCAACCTTTCTGGTTTTAGAATAAATCTATATTTTAGTCTTCCATCTTGTGTTATCTGAACTCTACTCATTAGAATTGATTAAAGGTAACGTTGTCCCAGATGTGTGATACGGGAACACGAGTATTCTGACAAGTACTTAGTGCAGTGGCACACTTCTTTGTAAGATCGTGTAACGGATACTGTTAAAAGATACATACTTGTTTGTCAAGTGTAATTGGCAGTAGAACATTATAGTTGATCATTTATTCATTATCTTTGTAATGAATAAAATACGATCCCAAATATAAAATGTCTTATCGTTATTTGTATATTTGGTTGTAGAAGATAGGTATCCATTAATTCATACACTATTTCTTTATACTCTTTATCAGCAGTATAAATATATCAATATATAAGTAAATGAACCATTTATATTAATAGCTGTTCTATTCTCTCTCTGGGTAGCTAAGCCATTGAGAGAACTATTAATATTAAGTTTCTCTTTCTTATAATTCTTGATTTGATCTGAGAAGCTTCTCTTCTCGATCGGTGATATCGTAACTCAGTGGTATAACATTCTGTATCCAACTGTCATTCGTATATTGTGTTTAGGCCAATCATGCAATCTTTAATATAGAAGTGTGTACTCGTAGTAGGAGAAGTTGTATAGCAGTATACAAGTGTATGCTGGTATGCAACATCAAAGGTTGTTTTACTTTTATAGTTTTATTTATTTAAACGATTTGCTTATTTATTCTTAAGTGAATCGTACCCAAATACGACAATTATGCTATCCTCAACACAGTTGACGACAGCATATATAGGTAGAAAAAGAAGTAGAAGGGTTGATCGACCGGTGTTTGTTTTGGTGAATGAGTACGGTAACAACATCGATCGTGTCCTATTAAAAGTTGGAAGAATGGGTCCTGAAGAATGAAGACATCATGCTAGAGAGATGCAAACAGAGGCTATCAGTGCTGATGCCTTGGAACAAATGATCGAAACTGCGAGAGCTGATTCTGCTGGTAGAAGTGGTTATGTTTTTTCTTCTTTCTCGACTTCTGGTGTAAGTTATGACGTTGTGGTGGACGATCTTCAAATGATCACTTGCAACTGCCCTGACTTTCGATTTAACAATATCGCATACAAACACATGTATTTGTTGAAGTGTGATATGTCTCGGTTGTCTGTATTTGAAGGTAAACATAAATACTATTGAAATCTTTACGGCTTCATTTTTTTTACTAAACTTAAATCGAATAGTTTCGAGTTCCGGGCAATGGTTGAGAAAGTGGGGTCGCCTGATAGCTCAGCTCTTTTTACTCCAAATGAACAACCTCCTCTCACCGATCCAAGCAATTCTTCAACAGAATTTGACACTCTGCTTTCCAACATTCATAAACTTAAACGCTAGCAATATACTTTGAACGAAACTGAGCTCAAAGAAATGTGGTATTTGAGTGATTAAAATATATAAAAAATAAAAATAAAACGAAAGTAAGAAAACTTTGAGACTGTTGGTATGTTTTATTTCAGTTTAAAATGAAGTTAGGGATTATCAAGGTCAAAGAATAAAGGATCTATATAAGATGTCTGGATTTAAATTACAAAATTATTGCATAATGGAAGTACACTATTTTAGTGCAGTGTCTTCTTGCATTATTCTAGTTAAAGACGTGTAGAAACTAAAGAAGTGTATTTTCTTTATCAAGTAAAGATGCTGAGATATTTATATTTTAGCATAGAATGTATGATGTAAGTGTATCTGACGTTATTTTATGATGATGATTTTATTAGAAGTAAGCCAGATCATCACAAGAATTGACCAGCTTCAATCACTGGTTTCTCTTTCGCCTATCTGAACCTGATTACGTCATCGGTCATACTTAACAATTTATTGCGAGGTACCTCAAGGTACCCCAAGGTACCGCAAGGTATGGAACGTTTTGCAGTATAAAGTTACAGATGAAAACTTAACAATTTATCGGAAGGTACCCCAAGGTACGGAACGTCTTGCAATATAACGTTACAGATAAAATCTTAAAAATTTATTGCGAGGCACCTCAAGGTACCTCAAGGTACTTCAAGGTACGTACGGAACGTTTTGCAATATAAAGTTACAGATGAAAACTTAACAATTTATCGCAAGGTATCCCAAGGTACGGAATGTTTTGCAGTATAAAGTTACAGATAAAAACTTAACAATTTATCGCGAGGTTCCTCGAGTTACCTCAAGGTACCTCAAGGTACCGCAAGGGTAGATTCTTCAAACCCTCCTTCCAAATCTAATTTTACTACACAAAGATAACAAAAGAAATTTTTTTTAATAACCAACGCGTCCCTTCCCTCTGCCTAAAAATCAAAAGCAAAGCAACCATCCACTTTTAAAAACCGCTCAAATATTCAGGCATGCTATCGACGTTATCAACAAAAATATTGTATACAAAGTAAACAAAAGGGTTTTGTGCAAAACATTTTTCATTTTTGTTGCCATATTCTGGTAAGTAAAGCAACGCTGTACACTAGGGTTACTCGACGAACAAGAGTGCATCTTTACAATTGGATTGTATCGCACTCCTCTTGTTTGTTTGCTCTGCATGGACGTAATGGACGACCAAAACTCATTGTATGATAAAGTAATCTCATGGCTCTGTACGTGATTGAGACACCTCTTGGGTACAGAGGACCTTGGTTGGATCAGATAAATTCTGTGTATGATTGGGTAGCGCCCCAGCCGTGTGTTCAAGCGTACTTTACGACTTGATCGTATCGCACTCCTTGGCCATATTCTTGCATAAACACCGAATAAGCTGGTGCACGGAAATTGCTTTGTGCATCTGATGATAAATTGTTTATGTGAAGGCTGCCTAATGTGTACGGCTCCGTATTGTTATTATACTGAGCACTCACTTTTCTATTCTATTATTATGCTTGAATCTTGTTACTCTATGGCTGTGCCGTGATTGAGAAGAGCCTCTACAAGTGTTAGGTGCAAGGTTGACAAGAAAATTCTTACATTATCCACCAATGGTCGACAACAATACGCTTTCACTGATCCCATGACCGCTTTCATCAATCCTTGGAGGAGTGCAAGATTACACAGGTGCAACATCTTGGGCTCTTTTTTGTCAAGACAAGTAAATTTGACGGTGGTGTTGTATCGCAGATGTATTAAATCATAGAAACAATAGAAATCCAATATTAGATCTCAGTAGACAGACTGGATATCGTAATTGTGGAAAGAGTGCTATGAACGAATAAGAATACATGGATAAACATTTATTTAATTCAAATGGATAAACGATTGAATAGTAAATCCCGATTGGATCTACTATTAGTTTAGACACAGCTTCGTAAAAGTATAAATACGAGCCCATTCAACTCTTAATAAAAGGTTATCTCTACTTTGATTATTTAATAGTCTTATTTGATATCTACGATATTACAGGTGGTTTCGATCCTGAAGCAAAAGATAGTCAGCAAGTTGTCAGATGGAACCCTCTTATTACAAGTCAGCGTTGTGTTCAAGAAATGTGTTTATGGCCTACGGTCGATTAAGTTGCATTCTTTTTATTTGAATAAAGAATAGCAAGCTCTGTCTACTGTTCCTGACACAAAATGTTCTTATAGAAGAGTATCTCTTATCTGTTCGCAAATTATATCTGCTCATGCCCTTTCATAATCATTTGACCGTGCTACATACTCATCATTGCAGAACGAAACAGTGTAGTTATTCCGCTGACAGCCTGCAGGAAAAGTGGGATCGACTGAAAGGTTATGTTTGAAAGCTAACTCAATCATATTATCGAAACCGTGGCAATGACGCTTGATCTACCTCGACGGTTGACTCAACAACACGATACGAGAATACAAACAACATTCAGATACTCTCCATCTCCTGCTTACCGATGTGAATGCCTATATCACGGCCATACAGCGTGCAACTTCCGAGATAACCATCTACAAGTACCTACAGATTCGTCACCAGATATAACAACAATCATGGTGGGATCTTTAATAAGCTTATGCAGCCGAACATCCCTTGTTGTAAGAGTAATTAATATATAAATAAGACTTATCTAAAAATTTGTACTGGGAAACCTTCCCGGGAAACCGGCCTGTAGGTATCCCAGCTAAAGTAAATTCAAGTTCAGATTTCCCCAAATAACGCTCAATGATTGGACGTGTTTTAAAAAGTACTTATGTGTGTACCTGCATTAACGTCAAACATGTGTAACTAATTTGGGTTCTGGAAGCTCTTAATCTACTACATACAATTAGGATTCATCTTAATGTTACTATAAATCATGTACATAAGCTAACTTTTTTATAAGTTTTATGCTGTTGTGTTTTATAAAAGGCTTAATCGAATTTTCTATAAAGAAAGTGCTAGAAGTTCACGAATGTATAATTACAAATTGCGCTTAAAATCATAATTTGTATAAAAACGAATGAATTAAAATGTTTCATTCATCTTTATTAATTTAAAACATTTCAAAAATGGATAATAACACTCAATCAACATTTCGCACTGTCCACTCTGCTCGTGTCCAAACTGAATTAGAAATGAGACAATCATTGGAAAAAACAAATCAATAACAACTTTGTCGTATTTGGGTACGATTCACTTAAGAATAAATAAGCAAATCGTTTAAATAAATAAAACTATGAAATTAAACCAACCTTTGATGTTGCATACCAGCATACACTTGTATACTGCTATACAACTTCTCCTACTACGAGTACATACTTCTATATTAAAGATTGCATGATTGGCCTAAACACGATATACGAATGACAGTTGGATACCGAATGCTATACCACTGAGTTAGGATATCACCGATCGAGAAGAGAAGCTTCTCAGATCAAATCAAGAATTATAAGAAAGAGAAACTTAATATTAATAGTTCTCTCAATGGCTTAGCTACTCAGAGAGAGAATAGAACAGCTATCAATATAAATGGTTCATTTACTTATATACTGATATAGTTATACTGCTGATAAAGAGTATAAAGAAATAGTGTATGAATTAATGGATACCTATCTTCTACAACCAAATGTACAAATAACGATTAGACATTTTATATTTGGGATCGTATTTTATTCATTACAAAGATAATGAATAAATGATCAACGATATTTTTCTACTGCCAATTACACTTGACAAACAAGTATGCATCTTTTACAGTAACCGTTGCATGGCCTGGTAAATATGTGTCTCGTAACACTAAAGATTTATTGGAGTACTCGTGCTTCCGATCCATTGATATGGGACAACGTTAAATGGAAACAATTCTAACGAGCAGTATTCATTTAACCCAAGGCGGGAAACAAAGTATAGATCTATTCCAAAACCAGAAAGGTTGACTCATCATTAAAACTCAGGAGAGTTGTGCAATATAAAAAGGATCAATTATTTCATAGCAGCAGAGTTCTTTGAGTCTATTTTTACCTTGAATAAAGATATATTTTCATCTCATTACTTTTCTATTGTAATAATTTTGTCAAATACCACACATATGTCTTTTTTGTGGCCATTTGTGGACAAGCCAATGTTTCTGGAGCTGTCAGAGTAAAGGATCTAAACCATATTATATTGCACAGATCCATTTCCCTCGCTGGTACAGGCGGATTTAGTTGTCCGTATGCAAAAAAAAGATGTTTGGTTCCTGAATTTACTTTTTCGTAAATGAGGGATTGGTATCAAGATTTGCAAAAATGAAAAATAAAAATAAAACGGGCGTAGCTTCTTGATCCAAAAGAAAAAAATTCCTCCTCATCGCCAACTCTTTGTGTCAAGAGACTCGTATTCATGATGTGTTAATAGAGTAGAAATGAGTTGGCTTCCTAAACTTCCACTTGGTATCTAATCATACAATTGTCATAAAATAGTTTCCAAAACTTTTAAAAGTCTGCAGTCTCTTGTTAAACGATGGCAAATCATGTGAAATTGTACTTTGTCTAAGGTATAGTGGTGACACGAACAAGGAGTAAGTGTTGGTAAAAGGGCTAGTGGGTGCACATAGGTAGAACGAGCCAAAGTCACAGTCTGTGACCCTTTTTAGTCTCGGATTATCCAGAAACACAGTCTAGGACTGTTCATGTTGAATTCAGGTCTGATTTGCATGATTGCTACGACAACCACTATGAAGGTTTAAATAAGGTCCATTTTTTTTCGACTTTGTCCTTTTTTCTTCTTCCTCACTCTATTGCACGCCTGAAGGGAAGTGTGCTAGCGTTCCCAATCGTGCGTCTGAGAAGCGTTGTAGGCATTTTCATATGAAGGCAGTGTGATCAAGTCGGGACCAGGCCAGTTTCGGTTCGTGAGCATAGTGTACCAGACCTCGAGCCTGGAGGGCCGGTTTTAGGGGGATGGGGATGTGTGGGAGTGGCTACCCTGGCTTACTTCTTTTCTTTAGTTTAAATATGAACGAAAAAACTCTTGATTATACTTGATCACACCTAATGAAAATGAAAAATCATACCAAAATTATTATTGGCTTAAATTTGAGTCGATTTTATTTTTGACACTCCTCTTGTTTTGCTGGTTTGCTGAGAAAGTCTAGTTGTAGATCTTTAAAAACATGACGGTACCCTCAACATCTCTTGAGAACCATAATCATGGCCCTTCAAAGACACTAACACGCTCTTTTCGAGATGTGGCTGCACAAGCCTTACCACCTCGAGCATATCGAAATTGTGCTAAACGCACATACAGTAAAAACATCGGTAATCCAAATTTATATAAATTATCCAAATTTGGAATTCTGACACATTGAATACAATGGAAGAGCCGATAGAAAATATTATTAGAAATCATTGAAGCAATCTGTCGGCGACAAGGTACCCTTGAATTCATGTAGAATTCAACAGTCAAGATAAATTTATGGACTAGCAATTCTAATAACAGTCAGCTTTCAAAATAGTATAAATAGACCCCATTATTTCATAGTTAAAACCTCAGTCAAATAAAGTAACAAGGACTTATAATCGTACCTATCGTACCATAGTTTTTTTTATATACTTTATATATTTTTTTATCAAATCAGAAGTAATTGATTTGTAACAGAAATAATCCCAATTCGAAATCTCGAATTACCATCTCTCTTGGAGATTCCACTTTCAAACCCATTACTGACCTTAAAGATCAAAAACCAGCCGTTCATCGTAACAGTAGTTATAAACATGCCGTCTTTTATTTTGTTGAGAAAGAATCTTTAAACTTAATACCTGAATTTCAAAAAGCACGTAATGTGCGTTTTCCTTTTGGTACCTGTCTCGGTACTCATGCCACTGATGACAGTCAGGGCAAGATTATCGAAGTTATTTTAAACAACCAATCAGCTGTTGAAGATGCCGTTAACACTCCCATTCTTATTGGGCTAGACAAAAAGTTCTACGCCACTCCTGCCGTCCCTCAGGATAACATCATTTTGAAGGTCCACCTTTCAAAATTACCTTTTCTGCCAGTAGCCGACCTACACGCCACTTTGGTCGATAATTTCTCTCGATTCGGTAACGTGAGAGACGTGACAATTTACCTAGACGACGAATCCAAGACAGCTTTCTGTGGGAATGGGGCTATCTTTTTAGATAGATCAATTGACCCGACTAGCCCTAAAGCCTGGGATAAACTGACTTACAAAATTGATTTGGGTAACCAATCTTTTTGCCTTGGAAAATGGGCTAAGATGGAATCACATTGTGTATATTGCAAACAAATGGGTCATACCCGTAAGGACTTGCCAAGAGATTCCAACCATCAGTAAGACGTGTTACCTGTGTGATCGACGTGGTCATCTAGCCCGCCATTGTCCCCGCGCTCACGATAACTCGATCGCATCTTCAAAAAAAGGAGTTCGTAACGAAGAACAACCTTTTGTCCCAAGCATTAATAAGGTTTTAATTAATCCCGTCCCGTCAATCCATGTGGACGATAATTTTACCACACCTAGTACTACCGCAGTCAACCCAGCCAACGAGGATGTACCAGTGCTTCAACCATCCAACTATTTTACGGTATTATCAGACAACGAATCAATGATGGACGTTTCTGAGGATGATAATGATCGGTTAACAGATGCTGAAGAGCCTCTACTTATTCCAAACGATTTACCAGTCATCGTTGAAGAAAGATCAGCCGCCACTACCAGTGTCCCCAAGACTACCCCAACCACAGTTGCCAATTCTGCCACAACTCACCAGCGAGTCTCTCCTCGTGCTAACAAAGGTGTCTCTGCTATCAAATATGACCCTTCCTCCTCTTCACCGATATCTTCCATTCGGAAGACGTCTGCCTGATGAGGGGGCAGATTTAAGTATCTCCAATATTTTTCTTTAAAAAAAAAAAAAAAAAAAAAAATATATAATTACTCAATGAATTTACATAATTCAAATCATTCAACCATTACTAATTCACATACCACTGCAACAACAGAGTCGGTAATTCCTTCTCCTTCTTATATTACTCAAGAACCATTTTTGGTGGAATCATTCCTTTCAAGCACTATCAGGATTGCTACCTTAAACTGTCGCAGCCTTGTCAAAACCAATGAACCTTCTCGTCGTCAAGACTTCATCCGCTTTCTGCGTAAACAAAACCCACTTCTAGACATTATTACTCTACAAGAAACACACGCTTCAACTACAGAATTGAAGCTACTTCTTGATAATTTATTTCAAACCAAACAAACAGTGTGGAGCAAACATTGTGACATTGTTTGCTTTAACCCGTCATTACAACTCCAGATTTCATAACAATAGACCAACGGGTGATAAAGTGTACCATTACTCATGTTCAACGTACCTTTGATCCTCTCACTGTTGTTACTATATATGCGCCAGCACAACTCGCCGAGCGTCAGCAATTTTTTTCAGGCATCATTGAAATGCCTTTTCTTCGCTCCAGTGACAATATTTCTCCAGTCGATCTTCCCTCCAGTACGCCAAGATTGCCTACTCGAACAATCATCACTGGTGATTTTAATTTTAGTCTTAGTGCTGTATCCACCCTTTGTCTGGCACACGGGCTTTGGCTAACCACCAAGTTCGCTGGAATCAAGAGCTTCAAGCCAATTTTAGAAATTGCTTGGACTCAGCTACTATATCACCTACATTTCGACGGGGTCAACAGATGTCTACTATTGATTACATATATTCGACAACTGATTTATTCTCTGACAAAATCAAATCCAACGTGGAATTTATATCACCTACATGGACTGACCATGCTCTTTTGACCTTTTCTTTTAAGTGCAGTTTTACTCATTTAGGAAAAGGACTTTGGAGAGCGAATCCGGCCTTAGCTTCTAACCCAAAATTTTTGGATTCAATGCACCACGAGATAGTTGTAGATCTTTGTAAATTAGCGTCAACCATTATCACCAACACCTGCTATCTTTCTTTCTTTTTTACTCACGATTAAACTCATGGTACTCAGTTTATCCATAAGTGTTTGGTAAACATGAACGTGAAGCAACCCTCTTTCAATTATCGAATGCCTTAATCAAAAGCTCCGAGAGAAGAGATGCCATATAGGCCAGTTAATTTTGCACGCGCAGCATTATAGCCAGCTTTGACGTTCGTGAGACGATAATTGTCGATTATAAAATGAATGGGCTTTCCCACTAGAAATCAACACCCTTTTAGATTTTTTAAATCCGACAGCGTTTACGTGTGGCCTTGTAAGTGTTACGCTGCTACCACCTTTCTTGTGATTCTTTATTGGCTTTGACATTAACATTCTTTTATATAGAAAAAAAAAAGAGAGGTTGCTTTTAGATTTCTCCATTTTTGCGTGTACATTTAACGATTACGTCAACGAATGTATTATTTGTCTGGCTCTTTAATGCAGCTGAAACTGTAGAGTACACACGTTTTGTCTAGAACTAAGACAAGTATATATTATCCATGAACATGAACAAACTTTGGTAAAAGCCTTAAACTGTATCATTAGCAAAATTGCTTGCTATTTTTTTTTTTTTTTTTTTTTTTTTGCAGACAGGAAAGATGTCATAGCTTATTAAATGTGAAGGAAAAGAATACATCTTTTATTATTGATACAGGGAAAGATGTTGGTGACACATGTCAGCTCATAAACTGTTTTTTTTTTTTTACAAGTGAGGATAGAGGGGAACAAATTACTCTTTTTGGTCAGCATCGTCTAGGAAACCTCTATGATTTTTTCTACCAGAGACAAACCAAAAGATTAACGAAAAGATCATGACGCCGCCAAGCATGATGGAAGACCAATTCATGGATTCGGGAGACACAGGTGATACAGACGGAATACAAAGAACCACACTAAAGAATATGATCCAGACAACCGAAATAATATTGAGAGGAATACCAAATTTACCCAGATTAAAGGGTCCCTTGGGCATATCGTTTCTCACCCAAATAAGTCGACATAAAAATGGCATACCATACGACACATTGATTGCAATCACGGCTGCACTCATAATAGCATGCCAGTAAATGATAGATCCAAATGTCTACAAACAACAATTCCGTCATTATTCGTCAATACACAATCATTTTATAAAACTTACGGGTAAAATAACCAAAATACTGATAACAAGTTGGGCAATCAAAGCTCTTTGAGGAACATGTTCTTTTTCAGATAACTTTGAAAAGTACTTGGAGTAAGGAAGACATCCATCACGAGCCAAAGCAAAAGCAAAATGACCCGCGGCTAACATGGAGTTACAAAGGGATCCGAGTTGAGCAACTAACAAAATCACCAAGAAAAATGCTGTCAATTGAGGACTGTTGGTAGCACGGACAAAGAATGTGGAGAGAGGCATATCAGAAGTCATAAGCTCTTGTACATCTTGAATAGAAAATAACGTCACAAGAATAATCACAAATCCTTGAAGAACAGCAAATGCAACGCAAATAATAATACCGCGAGGAGCTGCCACATCTGCTCTTTTAGTACCCTACACACAATCTTCTTAATTATCCTTTCTTTTATACATGCATACGTTTAAAAAAAATGCCTACCTCCACAATTTGAGCACCAGTTTCGTAACCGACCAAAGTCCAACCTGCTTGAAGCTATTATTAAAACAGAAATTGAAGTTAAAAACTCAACCATAGGCATATTAAAAGAAGTGTTGTTACCATGCCGATGAAGAACACTAATCCGACATTTTCGTATCCTGTATTATTAGTAAACTCAGTAAAGACCCATTTAGCAGTGTTGTGTGTAGGTGCCATAGCAGGTACAACACATAAGATGACAATAGTGCCAATAGCAACCCAGAAAACTATGTTTGAATACAGTATTAATTTTATAGCCTCCACTCAATGGAAAAAAAAACAAGGTCGGCTCTTACCTAAAAACTTGTTCATATTATTACTGGATCTCATACCCAAGAAATTGAATGCTGTTGCTGCAATAAAAATTCCAATGTATAATCCGACATTAGCACCTGTGGATGAGATTTGGGTGATATTTAGTGTATTTGCAGTGTATATAATGAAATCGGCAGCACTGTATGCCAGTGTAATATTGGCGGTAATCAAGCCAGTAAGGTAAAGATAGCCGTTGATATACGACATGACTTTATAAAATAATGTAACTGTTAGTGTTCCATTTACACACATAAAAAATCGATAGAGATTTCACTTACAAGGACCCCATTTTTTATTACTCAGTAATAATGACCAACTGAAAACGCCACCCTCCAAAGGATAGACAGAGATGATTTCTGCCATACTAAGAGCGATACAACAAACAAAAGGGGCTACCACTACCCATCCCCAAAAGAGGGAACTAGGTCCACCAGCACTGATACTAGGACCAAATCCCACTAACCAATTTGGAAGAACACCCATTGTAGTAAATGCAAATCCTGCTTGAACAAAAAGACTTGTTTCTCGCTTGAATTCTTGTTTGTAACCTAGATCTTGTAGCTTTTGAGCATCATAATCTAAATTATTCGACTCCACATGTTGGATATCTAATTTTTCAGCTGTCTGAAAAAGAAGATAGGGGGTTAATTAAATAGAATGGGTATTTTACAAGTCTTGATTGACAGTTATTGCTTACTTTAATTGTATTATCTTCAGACATTTAATGAACAGGTTTATTGCAAGGCTTAATGTCAATTGATGCAAAATAATAAAAAAAAAAAAAAAAAAAAAAAAAAAGACAGAAAACCCAAAACCCAGATTTTCTTTTTTTTTATTTATATCAAGTCATTTACCAAACATTTTCACCTCTTAAAAAAAAGGCTAATTCTTTTTCACATTGATAAGAAATATCTTTTTGCTTAAGTTGTGGTATTTTTACCTTTTATGGATACAAATTGACCTAAAAAGGAGGATAGTGCGACAACAGATGACAAACATTATTTCTTAATCAGTCAAACGTGAGCTCCAGAAAAATATAAGTCTTTGAACAAATGCATGATAATTTATCAGATAACTACATGCTTACGTTAGCTACAGTCATCATTCCCTCCCTTTTATTGATGTGATACGTATTGTTAAAGACCCCTTCCCAATCTAAATTCAATTTACAGATGTCTTTGATATTTGAATCAGACAGATCACAATGTTAACTATCATGAGACGTTTGCACTAACAATATTCAAATTATTTACAGATTGAGATTCTTTTTTTAAAGTTTACAGATTAAAAGATACTGCTAATCAAGACAAACAACCCGTAACTTTGATTTATGCAACCCTGTTTTTCTTTCTATTGTAAGGTCAGCTTTGTCATTTCCGCCTTGGAGCGCTCGGGACAATATGAAAATACGTTTGCATGAATATTATTTATACACAGACATGTTTTATTTAGAGACCATAGATATACGGTCAAAAGAATCAACATCAAACATCTTTCCATCGTCTGTCAGTTTATCTAAGATAAAGTTGCATCTTATTATCTAGCATCTCTGTGATTACTGTGAAAAAAGGGATTTCACTTTTAATAAGTATTACCTGTCACAAACTCTATCTTACTTTTTTTCCAAACCAAATTAGACTGAAGGAGGAGTGGTGTACGTGAGAGAAAATGTTTAGATGAGATTGAGGATAAACCATGTACAGGGAGCACCTATTACATCCACTGTATACACACATACACTTTAGTAACATTTGAAGGGTCGGGTGAGAATAATACTAGTCTGTAGGAAATTAAAGTTTGTACATGAGAAAAAAACTTTTGTTGATATGTTGCAAATTTATTCAGTATTAGTTTAGCATCAAAAAAAAAAAGATAACAAACGACATTATCTTGGTGGGGTCATACACATCTTAACTTTTTTTGAATATGTCAATAAAACAAATCTCTTATCTTTAAAGACGTCTAATTCTTTCTTTTTTTTTTGTTGTATGGAGAGTTTAAAAGACAGAAGAAATAATTGACATGAGCCTTGCGTAGAAACGGAATCCTAAACATGAGCAAGTGGATTTCTTAATTCATGCATTACCCCTGCCAGGATAAAGGCCACTTTTCAATACGCTGTAAAACCTAAATAAAACTTTACTCTTATGCCTTAATGATATCAAATACAGTTTCTATCTATTCATAAAACAAAGCACACACACACATACCCTTTTTTGGTGTATAAACAGATCTATACTGAGCACATGATCTATATTCAAAACATTCAACTTCACATACATCACCCCCCAAAATGTGCTACGAATAGGTGTAACATAACAAACACTTTTCTTGTTATCACAATGGAGGCTGATAAAGATGCTGTTTGAATAGTCATTGAGAAAGATACGAAATTCCATTAAACTTGTATGGATATCAGTGTATCTTGTGGTGATACCGAGGCATGATGTCAAAATCAATCACGGTATTCTCTTGAAACGAAAAAAAAAAAAAATTGGTGTGTTACGTGTGATAACTACATATTGTTATCTTTTGGCACGAAAACACTAAATTTATTGATACGAATCTCTAATAGACGAGTATTACTCTTCCAATCCCTTAAAAAATAAAAATAAAAATGATGAGCATTTGTTGTATAAATGCTCTCAAAGTTTGACAAGCACAATAAAGTCACATCCACCTTTCAAAGGCACTTACAACAACAACAACAACAAAATAATGCGGTGATTGAAAATATAATTGGTTCTTCTATTTGTTTTGTATCTTGGGTGTCACTAATTGTAATCACAGGAAAAAGAGGGCTATACTACTCAAGGAAAACTATCTCCACGATCCTTTTCTGGCATTTGTAAAATACATTGGCTAGCATTTGTAAGCTGGCGTAGCACAATTGCTTGTTTTTGATAAATCCATCACTCGTCAATTTAGGAAAGCATTTTCCCTTGATGTAATAAAAGGGCCATGTGATACTTTTTTTTCTCTTTTAGACTACCAACTACCCGCTTATCAAAATAAAATAAAAATATAAGCGATAGCTCATTAGCATGGTATTCTTTGTACTTGGTGTTTCTTGAATGTTTTAATATAAATACCCACCGTCATTTCATTTTTTTTTTTCCTTCTTCAATTATATCTCTTTCTATTTTTATTTAAACGCATTGTTCTTACAAACTTTTTATCTTTTTTTTTAAAAAATTTCTGTAAAAAAATAATAAAAAAGGGATCATGACAGAAACACATGTATGTAAAAAAAAGACAATCAATGCTGCTTTTTCTATGTTTATTTGTGTAATGCAAATTACCTCAAATAGATTTAAAATGCAGGGTGCATTAATAAAAGCTGACATAAATACAAACTCAATAGATTCCCCAAGCAACCCAAGAAAAAGTGGATATTCAGCATGTAGAATCTAATAATTTAGATGTGGATGAACAAAGATTACAAGATTTGGGTTACAAACAAGAGTTTAAGCGAGAGATTAGTTTATTTGTTCAAGCGGGTTTTGGATTTTCTACGATGGCTGTATTACCAAGTTGGATGGTCGGCTTTGGTTCCAGTATCAACGCTGGTGGCCCAAGCTCGCTTTTCTGGGGTTGGCTCGTCGTTTCCCCCTTTGTCATGTGTATTGCTTTATCCATGGTAAGCAAACAAGAGGAAACATGCTTGTGTATCTCTAACTCTTTCAAAAAAACAGGCAGAAGTCATCTCGGCCTTTCCTTTGGCAGGTGGTGTTTACAGTTGGTCTTATCTCTTGGCTAATAAAAAATGGGGTCCATGTAAGTTCACCTTTGAAAAAAAAAAAGAAAACTTGCGGCTATCACTGATCCTTCTTCTGTTGTAGTCATGGCATATATCAATGGTTACGCTTATCTTGTTGGATTAACTGCTGTGGTAATTACCTTGGCTTGGACATCGGCCACATTTATCTTTCAAATTGCAAACACGTTGAATATTACACAAATTTCATCTCAAGGCGCCAATGTGGGTTTATATATTGGACTGATTATTGGAGCAACACTTTACAATTTATTGGGTCTGAAATATAGTGCCTACTTGAACAAGTTTATGGGTAAGAAAGAAAAAATTCAAAAATAGAGTCCATAAGAAAACTAACAATGGTAAATAAAAAAATTAGTGGGTTGGGTTCTTCTTGGTACACTTATTATTATCATTGCTATTCCTGCTATGGCACCAACTCATAACTCTGCTACTTGGGTTTTCACTGAATTTACAAATAATACGGGTTATTCCAACAAGGGTATTGTCTTTTTCGTTGGCATGGTAAGTAACGAAAAGTTGGTTTAAAACAACAAATATTCATACTGTATTCCAATGTAGTTACAAAGTGGATGGGCATTGGTTGGTTATGAAACAGGTGCGCAAATTGTTGAAGGCACAAAAAATGCAGCAGTTACAGCCCCCCGTGGTATTATTATTTGCGTCGTAGGCGCGATTGTTCAAGGTTTCGGTTTGATTCTTTCAACTTTGTTCTCGATTCAAGACGTCGATGAGCTTTTGGGCTCTGAAATGCCTGTAGCCACTTTCTTTTTACGCGCCACCAAAAGCCCCGCCGTCACCGCTTTCTTCTTGGTGATTTTGCTCATCACTCAAATTGGCTCCTTGTGTAATTCTGTCTTGGCAACCGCTCATTTTGCTTGGTCCATGTCTCGTGATGGATGTCTTCCTTTCAGTGGATTTCTTTACAAGTTGCGTGGCGAGAACCATATTGCCGCCAACAGTTTGTTTGCACAAATGGTTGTCTGCATCGTTATTATCCTGCCCGTAAGTTATTTTTATACACCATTTAGAAACCTTATTGTGTGAGTTCCCAACTAATATCTTTTTTTACGTAGTCATTTGCATCAGCAGTGTATTGGCAGGCTATTATGAGTGCAGCAGTGATTTCAATTAATGTTTCATATGCACTTCCATTATTGTGTCGAGTGATCTGGTCTCGTCATACGATGCCCAAGGGACCCTTCAGTCTTGGTAAATTCGGTATTCCACTCAACATCATTAGTATCATTTGGGCCTGTTTCTTTGGCGTGATCCTTTGTATTCCATCTGTTTCACCTGTAGCACCCGAAACCATGAATTGGGCTTCCCTCATGATTGGCGCAGTCATGATCTTTTCGGTCTTCTTTTGGTTTATTTCTGGTCGTCGTAAGTTTGCTGGTCATATCCAAACGACGGACAATGAAGTGACAAAAGAATAATACCCCCCCCTCCCCTTGTATATTAAAATATGTTAATTAATAATAATGATAAAAAGACTAGTTGCTAGGTATAATCCCGTATTTTAAAGAATGCTTGGAAAAGATGTGAGAATAATGGGGTTCGATTGATTGGAACAGAAAACCAATTTCATATAACATCGGTTCAAACCCAACCGTAGCAAAAACCCTAACCCGTATCAAACCCAGAGGCAGAATATGGATGACTTGTAAATTCATGAGTATAAGACATCTTTTAAAAGAAGAGATTCGTTCCAAGGGAAAGTATAACTAGACGGCCTATGGACATGCAACTTTTTATTTTCAATACCCTCACCACTACATGATTGTCATTATTCCAAATTTACGTAGTTATCTCTATAGGGAAGTTTAAAAAAAGAGGTCAAATCGGACTTTGTGTGTCTCCGATAGAGTCTCTATTTTTTCCTTCTTTTCTTTTCTTTTATTACCTTTTATTCTACCTACAAAAGAAACAACTATGAATAACCACAGATACGAACAAGTAAATACTTATTATGAGCAGTCTATTAGGTTTTGGGTTTTTTAAATATATATATTTCCCTTTAGGTTCCAGTCAATAATGATACACAGGTCAGCATGCCTCAACGATCTGATTTGGAAGACACTTTTGATCTCGAGGAAGAAGAGTTGGAACCCCAGACTGAAACTCACGGGTTGCTAGGTAGGAATAGCGTTGGCCATCAAACCATACCGATTCCCCATTCGAATGACGGTGTATTTTCCAACATGGCAGCCAAGCCCGAATCCGACTCGTTCAAACCCGAAGAAGTACCACCCGTAAGTTCTCTGTGTAACCCTTTCTATTCATCACTGACCCTCTCTTCAATAGACATACGAAGAAGCGTCAGCGGATGCAACACCGCCCTATTGGCAAACTACGATTATTGCACCGTCTGGTATGGGTGATTCGATTCTAGTGGAAGGATTACCGGTGGGAAATATCTTTAGCTTCTTTTGGAATATGATGGGTAAATAGATTAAAAGACCTTTATTTCTCCTTGTTTTACTAATAGGAAGGAAATGTAAGTGAGTGCAAGTTTCCAGTTGGTGGGGTTCATGTTGACGTATTTATTGCATACAACACATGCAGCCAAGGTAATGATTACAGTTTAATGTAAATTAGCGGATGACTCATAATATCATAGGATGGCGCGAGGGCTGGATTAGGGATTTCTTTGATACAGTATGGATTCTACGTGCGTAGCAGTAAGTCATCATATATCTCTTGTTTCAATTGAAGCTCACAAACATAAATAGGAGGTACGTTAGACGAAGACTTTGACTATGATGGAGAAGGACATGAAACAGGACAAGATGCAACACAGGCAGAAATTGTTGCGTACTTGATGATGTTTGTTGGTTGGTTTATTATTTTAAGAGCCTTTTCAGATTATAATAAGGCCCGAAAAATGGAACGCATTATTACCGCAGAACCCGATGCTGATGCCATGATTTAACTGGCTCCCTTTTTTCCCTATTGTACATACTTATTGTAATATCCCCCCCCCCCACTCTCTCTCTCTCTTCTGCTCTCTTTTAACATATCCCCTTTCTCTATAAAAATAAACAATTTCGGGAGAAGCCAAAGCGTTATATTATACAAATGTTATAAAAAAAAAAAAGAATTGAAATGGTAGGGATGGGTGTCTGTGTGTGTGTGTGTGTGTGTGTGTGTCTGTTGTATGTATGTGTGAATCTAATCAATCCATTTACTTTCTAGCACTGTTTCTAGCTTCCTTCTCGAGGTTTTCCTTGAAAGCCTTCATGAAATCGCTCACGGGTTTAGCACCTATTTATTGATATTTTAGTCATCAGTTCAATATTAAACGCAGTCTTTTAAATACCTTTATCAGTGATAGTGGAGACATGGTGGTGGGTCTTTTGTGCCATTTTGTTGAATAAAGGACTGGCTAAAAGACGCTCAGTAACAAAGCTGGAGAACCAGAAATTGGCAATTTTTTGGAACATTGTTTATAATGAGGAAAAGAACAACTTTTTTCTTTTCAGAAAAAAAAAAAAAGGTATTTTTAAAAACAAGTGCCAGGGGATAATAAAGTCACACTATTGAGATGCCGCTTAAACCAAATCTCTCACACACATGAACCTTCCAGAAAGTTTTTGATAGCAATCATTTACCCGAAACTATCTCTTTTCTCACACAAAGAATATATACCAAAATAATTAGATATTTTATTGTGATTTTTTTTGTTTGATGAAAGAGTTTTTTTGGTTTTTTTTTTGGTTTTTTGTAGAGTTATTTTCGTGTATGCATTTCTTTTTGTTTGGTTGCTGAAAAAAATAAATAAATACAGAAACTAGGTTTGTCGGGTTAAAAAAAAAAAAAAAATGAGATTTAGATGGGAGGGAGAGGAAATAATGAAAAAGAAATCAATTTGTGGGAGAGAGCGGGGATCTTCTAAACTTATTTACAATTGCGGGAAAAAAAGAGAGAAAAAGAGTTGTGTGGGAGAGAATGAGAAAAATATGTATAATAATAATTGATTATGGTCTTGAAGATTGACCCCTTGGTGCCATATTATTACTACGACGTCCGTTGCCTCTAGCGTTATAACCTCCTCGTGTCGGTTGACTCTGTTGATATTGTCCTCCTCCTCCTCCTTGTTGATATTGACCTTGTTGGTATTGACCATTATTACTATATTGTTGTTGTTGTTGCTGTTGTTGTTGTTGTTGTTGCTGTTGTTGTTGCTGTTGCTGTTGCTGTTGCTGTTGTTGTTGTTGATGGTATTGTTGTTGGTTATTATGATTATTATGATTATTACTGCTATTATTATAATTTTGTTGGTTAGGGAAAACTTCACGTTGCTGTTGTTGTTGACGTGTAGCAATAGCAAGTTGACGGTTGGGTTGTTGAACTTGTGCGTCTTCAAGTGCATTGGGTGCCACGTAAAGGTTCTTATCAATGACAGGTGGGATAGGTTGAATCTCTGTGCCTAATTCACGCTCAATCTTGTACAGGTTAAAACGATCCTCATACGTGATTAAATTGATGGCTAAACCCAAATGACCAAAACGACCAGAACGACCGATACGATGCAAATATGTCTCGGCGTTCTTGGGGAAATCAAAGTTAATAACCACATTGACCGCTTGAATATCGATACCACGGGTTAATAAATCAGAGCAAACCAAGTTACGACAAACACCGTTTCGGAAATCATGGAATACACGGTTACGATGACTCTGGAGCATCTTTGCATGCGAATAAAAGCAAGAGTATCCCAATTCTGTAATCTTTTTGGCTAATAATTCTACTCGGTTGGTCGAGTTACAAAAGATGATGGACTGGTTGATTTGAAGCTGTAAATGTTTCGAGTAGCATTAGTACCACACACTTTTATAAAAAGTATAACTTTACCTTTGAGAAGAGCGTGTTCAGGCAGTGGACCTTTTGCTTTTCTTCGACATAGGCATAGTACTGAGTCACACCACGTAATGTTAATTCGTCCATCAAGTTGATTTCATATGGCTTAACGAGATATTTCTCTTTAAAGGTCTTTACGATCATGGGGAAAGTAGCACTGAATAACATGATTTGTCTGTCTTTAGGGAAATAACTAATGAGTTGATCGATAATTGGGGTGAATTCTGGAGATAACAATTTATCGGCTTCATCCATGACAAAAGTTGATGCTTCACTAAAATCAGCTACGTTCTTTGAAGCTAAATCGAGGATACGACCAGGTGTTCCTACGACAACATGAACGGGTTCACTTAAACGCATGATATCGTCCTTTAGAGTGGTACCACCTGTTGTTACCATGACTTGAATATTTAAATGTTTTCCCAAGTTCTTACACACTTGAGCTGTCTGAAGTGCCAATTCACGTGTGGGGACAAGTAAAAGCGCTTGAATTTTGGCTTTCTTGTTGTTGATCTTTTCCAAGGTGGGAATCACAAAAGCGGCGGTTTTACCTGTACCGTTTTTAGCTCTGGCAAGAATATCTCGACCGGTCAAGGCAATAGGAATGGCTTCTTCTTGAATGGGCGAAGGACGTTCAAAACCAGCTTCAAAAATGCCCATCAATAACTCTCGCTTTAAAAAATAATCTTCGAATTCATTGCCTTTAGTGGCAGTGACATCCTACAACAGTTCGTTAGTCTTTTTGCTGACTCCCTTCTTTCTTCACCTCCTTACCTCGGTTTGCGGCCTTGTGTCCTTTTCGGGAAGTGAGAGACTCTTCTTCCAATTATCATTTTCATGGCTTTTTTTTTTTATCGAGATGAGTTTTTCTTTGTTCTCTTTCTGCGTCCCAAAGTACCTTTACCTTAATTGTTGTTGCGAAGCCATACTGAAAATAAATAAAAAATCTTTATGTCGGGTGTATCCAAATGGGGGTGATAGGGTTTTTATAAATGTAGAATACAAGAGAAAAAGAAAAAAAGAAAAAAAAAAACGTATTCCTCAACTAAAAAAAAAAAAAAAAAAAAAAAAAAAAAAAAAAAAAAAATGATGACGACATTGGTGTTTTCTCTAGCTAATTATACGCGCACCATACTTTTTGCTTCAAAAAAAAAATCTCGCGCACCACACTTTTCTGTGCCGGTCAAATAATAAATTCCGGGTCGGACCAAAAATAACTTTTGCGCGCTGGGCGCACCACCATACTTTTTCTCGCGCACCATACTTGTTTACGGCTCTTCATTCTTTTTCTTCGAACTTTTATTTTAAACGATTTACACCAATCTTTGAGCGAAAGCCAATTGTTAATCAACAGTCTTTTATCTGTAATCAACCCTGCCGAAGAACCCAAAGACAGTTTCGAGGAGACCTTTGACAGACAAAACCCTGAGCAAACAAATACCGAGGAAACAACGACTGGTGACTACGACTGGGAATGTCTTAGTGAGCCTGAGGAGGAAGACATTAGTGTCGAGGCCACACGACATTCTTCTTTTGCCGAGACTGTTTCCATCAATGAACGAGTCATCAAATTAAACGCTGCTTTCGAAGCCGAGTTTCCCATGGGAAAAACCTTTGTCGACAAGGACAATGCAAGACTGGAAATACAGTCTTTCAGTAAACAAGATCCTCTTCGAGACTTGTAAGAGCGATAATTCATACATCAAGATGATTTGCAAGCATTTTGGCAAATATCGTGCCGCAAAGAAGGTGAAGGTAATATAAATTAAAATCTGCGATATGGTCGTATAATAATTCGATAAATTAATTGCAAAACTAGATGAAGAGGATATTGGAACTAGTGAGGGATTAGAGAGTGTCGCGCAGTGTCCCAATCGAACCACTGGAAGAACAGGGTGCTCGGCATTCGTATATGTTCGTAAGGATGAGCATAATCATCCATTGAGTGAAGATAGAAGAGCTTATCACAACAATCGCAAGCTCGATGCAGAAGACGGGGAGCTTGCAATCCGTCTTATGCGTGCAGGAACAACGCCTAGTGAAACATTGAAGGTAAGGTTGAAAATTGACATATAGAAGGCGTTTGAGAAATCAATAGTTAGTGAAGTTGTAGTTATAATAAATAAAATTATTTTGTGTATATACTTTGACATATCCATGCCTCTTTGTATTTTGGCTTATAATAATAATTTTTATTGGTGAATAGATGCTTGAAACAAGAGGTGTGAATAACCTCATTGTAACGGACTTGACAAATATCCAACAGCAATTTTGTCGAGATAACCACACCAACATGTGGAACTTCATCAAAAATCTTGAATCCAGTGTCCGCTACATGACAGATGCCGACGAAAGGATTTGTTGTGTATTTTTCATACATCAACATGGCATTGATGAGGCTTGAAAGCTTTCCGAGTGTGCTGTTATTGATGCCACCTACAAGACCAATTCACATAAAATGGTCTTGTTGAATTTTGTTGCTGCAGGTACTTTGCGATCAAAAGAAAAACCCAAGCAATTGGTAACAGTGCCTATTGCTGGATGCTGGATGGATCGTGAGACAGGTGATCGCTATCGCTGGTCTATGAACTGCTTTCGTGAGACTGTTTGGCCCGTCGGTGAAAGCACCGGTAACTTACCAAAATGCTTTGTGACGGATAACGACGAAGCCTTGTTGGGAGCAATTAAGTCTGTTTTCCCGGAGAGTAAACAAATCTTGTGCTGGATTCATATCCAAAGAAATTTTATTTTGAGATTTAAAAGAAATTTGTCGAAAGAAAAAAGACAGGACAGTATGTTAACAGTTAAAAGACGGTAAAAAATCCTTCTGACTTAACTTATTGTTATATCTAACACAAGACACTTGTTGGAAATGGAGGTCAAGTCCTTTATGGCTATCATAAAGCAAATGGCTTTGACATGTGCAACAAAGCGTGATTTTTTGCTGGATAAATATGCGTACGAGACCTTTGTATCAACCAAGGGCATGTGTTTAAAGGGTTGTGACCAAACGATGATCAAATACCTCCATCAGTAAGTATTTATGTTGATTGCAACTTTTATGTCCAGACCGAAGGCTATACCTGGTTTATTAACGCAAAAATGTAGCATGATGGTAAAGAAACAATTTTGGGTTGGATACTATGTCAACAATTTGATGCATATGGGCAATAAAACATCCAATAGAGTTAAGTCTACCCATGCCAACATTAAAGAAGTAACAACACTTCATTTATAAGCATGGCTGTTGTCACAGAAAAAATTGATCTTTGGATCAAAAAAAGAGTACGTAGTAGTTAAAACACGGCCTCTTCTTTGCTTTTAGTTCTAAATAATCCATCTCTAGGAGGTCTATCTTAACCTGCAATCGATCAAGGAATCCGTTTCTCAACGACCGGTTTTCTAAGAGCATGATATCGCTGATCAACTTTCTTTGATTCGTTTAAACGTTTCCAGCTTTGCTTTTGAAAGCATAAAAAACGGGTTAATTGAAATGAAGGCTTCAGAAGAAAACCTTGATCGTGTATGTCATGTTCGGTCGGGAGCAAAAAAACGCCAAAACAATGAAGCAGGAAACAGTAAAAGTGGAAAAGCAAAAAAAAAAAAAAAAAAAAAAAAAACTAAAACTTCCTTAAGTCTTCGCAAACCATCAACAGCCGTGATCAAGCAGATCAAACCAAAGTATGTTAACACTATTTACAACACTTATGAGCTAAACAAAGCGCATATCTCAAAAAAGTTGCAATCAATCAAAGCTCCCTTTCTTGATGACTTGAGTCTTTGGTTTGACTGTTACGGATGCCCACAGATTGTTGCTGACACAATTAAAAGACCCACCAAAAATTATTCGACGCACACCGAGACATTTGTGTCAAGGACGTGTCTAATTACTTTCAAAACAACTAGACAGGATACTTTTATAAATTACTTCTCCAATCCTCAACATTTTCCCAAACTTATATATCTTATCTCATAATAATCAAAACCTAACTAAAAACAAAATAAAATAATTTTAACAAAAATACATTTTCTACCCTTTCATTCCAAATGTAAGAATGAAACCACCTACCACTGAAAAAATTAGAAAAAAAAAAAAACTTTACTATATCTGGTTGCCAAGCAAGAGATTTGAAGTTGGGAAATGCTTCAAAGACGAAATGGTCCAATTACAGCTGATTGGTCTTTGAATTTGTATAAGTCAACTCTTTTAAAGATATCGAAAATAAATGGAAAAACACGGCCAGCGACAGGTTTAGTGATCCAGGGCTGGGATCTCCACGTCGCACCATGCAATAGCCTTTGTCTCGAACGTGGTATACTCCTCCTAGAAAGGTACAGAAAAATAGTATATTTCCACACTACAATCTTCGACTGTTGGAAACCAGTTCAAATATTTCAATTGAAGATAGTATCATTGATTCTCCCTCCCCTTCAGTTACTGATAATAACGAGCTTACCACAGAAGATTCCTTTGGGTCTGTAAAAGCAGGAAATTGATGGTATCATCCTGCTCTTCGAAAATACTGTAATACCCATCCTATAAAATGATTGCGTCTATTGCTATTATGATTTTTTATTTTTATTTTTATTTTCAATCATCATTCCCATATATCGTTACTGTAATTATATGTGAGCTTTTAACTCGAATATAACTATCTTTTAAGAAAGACAAAAATATATTAGGAAGTGGTTGTTGTACCATACCCCCGAAGAAGTGTGGACTATTCAGCTATATCATAAAGATTTGATATTAGGTCAAAGTTAATAAGAAACAAATTAGGTCCTTTTATTAAAAGCTAATTGAAGAGTATTAAAATGTAGAAGTGTCAACGTCTTCTTCTGAAGGTATTATCGATGACCTACTTAAATTTTATTGGGCTTTTCTATTCCCAAAAACCCAGCCTAATCATCACATGAGGAACAATATTGTTTGTAACGATTAAAAAGCTTACATTTGAACCCGATAACGATGTGGATGTTATTGGCGCTCAGCTACTGCTGGATGATACACTCATGGTACTTACTGAGACTCAAGTTATTATTATTGAATTGATAGAATAAAATATTTCTTGTTTAAATCATATGGATAATGCGCGTCCTTTATTTTTATTATCATTGATTTTTAATGTTTAAAATAAAGGTATTGAGAAGAAAAAAAGATGAACGTTCTTTAGGATTACTATATTTGGAATAAATATTTCCTTCTCCCCTGTTCCTGTATAAGGTCAGTCATCAGCATGAGAGGAATTATGCATGCCGCTGTTTTTTAAGATGGGAGAAGCTATCGCGCATAGGATTTGATTTCACTTATTATGGCGGTTCGATCTTGCCACGAATTCATCTTCAAGTAGATTTCTGTATGAAGTAAGGCTGTAACAGATTAACTTATTGCATATCCACCCATTTATGGGGACGCGATTTTTGGACGAAATCGTTTCATTGGTTCTGAGCGGCAGCTATAACTGATCTCTCAAACCAGTTTTTCCCAATCTTTAATACATTTGTAACAGTGAAAGAATGTATAATTAACAAGAAAAAAAAAAACCGGTAAAAAACTTAAGCGGAGATACAGACAATCAACGCAATAAAAGGATCCATTATTATTAATGAAATGATCCCATTTTAAAATAAGCTTGGATAGTCGAGTATAGATACAAAAAGCAGTGTATATTCACGATACAAATATACCTGAAAACATATAGAGCGATTTGTGTAATATAAGGTTTATTTCTGACAGGCTGAAATTTAATTTAACCTAATCAAGTAGTAGCTCTTTTTTCGCAGTAAAAAGCAGTAGTGGACGTTGCTAGAACGATCATGCACATGAAAGGTCTCCCACTATTTATCACAAAATATACAGTAAAAAAAATGATGTCTTCAGAACACATTCTTTAACGCGTTTTTTGTAAGAGCTTTGGTCTGAAAAAAGACGCATAAACAGACATTATAAACAGGTGGAGGTGGCATCATTGTTCACTACATTAATTGGCGGGGAAAAGTAAAAGATATCACTATGACGTTAATGCTTATATCAAAAAAAAAATCTTATCAAAGTCACATCTTGAGATTGGCGCAAAAAAAAAAAAATAGATGTTGATCATCAAAAGTAAACAATTCATTAAGGAAAGATCTTGTTCACAAGTGTCCAAATGAATGCTACTTATATATTTTCTATTAATCTATATGAACTACTAAGGGATACATTCAAGTTTAGTGAAGGATGGATACATTGTATGACCTGTAGTATGCATCCAGACGATGCTTGATTTAAGCAATTAAAGCAATATGCATGATTTTCCCATACAAAAAAAAAAAAAAAAAAAAAAAAAAAAAATGTGGCGTAGAATTTTTTTTTACTTGTGATTTATTAACGCCTTCCCTTTCTTCTTCTTCTTCTTCTTCTTCTTCTTCTTCTTCTTCGTCTTCTTCTTCAAATAGTTTTCTTGTCGATAAAAACAAATATGTCTACTCCTACTGGAAACTTGAAAGGTATAGTATTTTTTTTTTCTTTTTTTTTCTTTTTTTTTTTTAGGTCCCCATGCAAAAACCAGGCGCGGTTGGTTAAGTCTTTATTTCATATAGTAAACTTTGGTCGTAACGACATTGCCGATCATTCAAGCACAGATCAACAATCTGTTGCTACAACGAATGCTGATAATAAACACAACTCAGCTGTAAGTACCCCGATTGAATCACATGTTCCATACGAGTCTGAAGCTTTTAATCAACCACAGGATCCAATAATTCAAATCAAACTCGAGCCCGGGTCAACCATTCAACCTGAACCTGCGGCATCAGCTCCACCAGGCCGCATTCAGCCTTTAGACTCGCCTCCTGTAGAAATCAAAGTGGAACCCGAATCACCACTTCATACACACATGGAACCAGTGGCATGCAGCCAGAACTTTTATTCGCCTGTACATGAAACCGATACTAGGCTTCGTTCCCCTATCGAAGATAATCATTTCAAATTTGTATACCCCACTTTGGATCCTAATGTTCCTTCTTCAACTACCGGAATGGAACACGCATCCTATCAGCTGGAACATCCACCAAATAGCCAAATGGAGCTTCCATCACTTAATCAACCGGGACATACACCTCCTGAGCTCCCATCATTTCCTCGATTGGCTTCATCTACCTTTATGTTTGCACGAGTAGGATTTCCACCACTTGGTCTTCTTCCTCGTTCACCCCTCATTAAACCTGGGCCATTCAGCCATCTTCAACCTGATGTGGTTTCTCGCTTTAACCCCGCTTTGGTTCCTTACTTTGGATTCCCATTCACTACTCAATCTGAATTCAATGCATCCTCTCAAAATGAACCACCTGTTCAAAATGTATTAGAACCTGTGGCATGTACACCTGTGGCATGTACACCTGTGGCATATACACCTGTGACATATACACCTGTGGCATATACACCTGTGACATATACACCTGTGGCATGTACACCTGTGGCATGTACACCTGTGGCATATACACCTGTGGAATATAAACCTGTGGCATGTACACCTGTGACATATACACCTGTGACATATACACCTGTGGCATGTACTGAACCTCCTCAAATTCATGGACCTCAAGCTCTTGGCCAGGTTAATTTCATACCAGCTCTTCACGGCCCTCCACAACCGGTGTTACACAGTGGTTATGAGCCACCTACTGAGCCAGATCCATCCACTCATTTTGAGCCAGATCAAGCCGCTCATTCTGAACCAGATCCAGCCACTCATTCTGAGTCAGTTCAAGCCGCTCATTCTGAGCCAGAACCAGCCACTCATTCTGAGCCAGATCCAGCCGCTTATTCTGAGCCCAGACCATCCGCTCCTCATACTATCGATGCTGAAATTGACTCCATGTCCGGGTTATTTTCATCTGGGGTTCTAAACGTCTTTGGCACTGCTGCTCCAACTCCAAGCAGAAGTCCTTTTGATTTTCCCGCACATACCAGGTCGATAAAAAAGAAGGTTCCATCTGGCCGTGCTACATCTCTTACGGACATGGCTTCTAGTATGCAAGGAAACAATCCTCTTACTGAGACTGTTAAACAGGTCGCTGAAGCGCCTCTCAATCTGACTGATGGTCTGTCTGCCGAATTGTCTTCCAAAAAGTATGTTGAGATTGTTACTGATAAGATCTATGCCGAGTCTGCTGCGGGTGATATTGATGCTAAGTCTGCTGCCGAAAAGGTTACCGGTCATCCTACTGCCGAAAGCCTTGCCATCAAACAGGTCACTGGAATTCCTGCTAAAAACCCTATGTACAACCTTGGCCAATCATCTGGTGAAGCACCCACTGTAGTACCCACTGTAGTACCCACTGTAGCACCCACTATAGCACCCACTATAGCACCCACTGAAGCACCCACTGAAGCACCCACTATAGCACCCACTATAGCACCCACTGAAGTACCCACTGAAGCACCCACTGTAGCACCTATTGCCTAAGTATCAACTGGCGTATCTACCGAGGTACCTGTGCGAGAGAAGGACAGCAGGGGTAAAAAAACCCAAGGCAAAAATCAATCCTGAACGCGTGGCAAAGACTTCAAAACCAGCATTTAAAAAGAAGGCATTCAAGGCCACTGAATCTGGTGAGTCATCCAATTCTGCCATAATCAGGAGGTCAAAACGTCTAGCAAATAAGCAAGCTTTCCTTAAGGCTGTCGCAGAAGTGGGGAAGAGAAAAGCGGCTGCTAAATCCATTCGACTGGTGGAGGAACCCACTCAAACAAGCGACCATTCCAAAAAGCAAGCCTTCGGCAAGGACGTTTCTGTTGGTCATTCTCGACGTGATGCTAATGATGAGTATGTACCTCATGAGGATGGTCAACCTGCCTTCAAGACTTTGACTGGTGGCAGGAAGAAAAGAGCCGCTACAACCTCTGTCACTTATAAAGATCGTGATTTGGATGAAATTGAGGAGGATGCGCTAAGGAAGAAGCGTGAGAAGAAATTGACTCCGAAAGCTAAAGAAGCATTAGCAAGCTCTTTAAAGCCGGCCAAGGCTGTTGTGACAAGAGCCAAGCGATCTTCTGGTAAAAACAAAGAAGTAGAAAAAAACAGTCCGATGAAAGCAATTAACATTGACACGGACAATAAAGTTAAAGGGACGAAGATTGCGAAAATCGAAACTTGCAAGCCTGTCCAGACTCAAAAGTCATCCGAAATTCAAACTAATTATGAACAGCATTGCGGCAATCGTTTTACAAAATTTAATCAGGAAAAACGAAAGCGTGAAGAGACTGATGTTGGCCGCCCAAAGGTAAAGAAATCCAAAGGAAAGGGCAAGGCCTCAAATACTCGTCGTGGTCGCCCACCTAAGTAAACACACACACACACACACACACACACACACACACACACACACACACACACACACTCCCACTCACACTCACGTTAACTCTTTCGGGTGATTGATAAAAATAAAAAATCATTATTGCTTCAAATGTTTTGCTTTATGGTTGGACGGGGGTAATATGTTTTTCTTTCTTAGTTTTTGCTATGTCAGTAATCAATGAGATAAGTAGTATTGTGTTCAAATTTGAAGTGTTCCAGCAATATCTTGCCCATAACCAAATTATTAATCCGAGTATAGACAGACCCTTCTTATCACTTTGTGTATCTGAGTATACAACTGTCAGCTGCGATAGACGGAATAGACGTTGAAACAAAGAGATTTATTCCATATACATTCATATGATGTGACATGAAGATGATAGAAATAAGAACTTTACCAAACTATTATATTTGTTCCTAAACAAAAGCGTTTGCGAAAAATTAGTCGAATATACGCAATGTAACAAACATTATTTATACCAGGCATCAATGCGCATCAAAAAAGGAGAAAAGGTTGATATCAATCTTTCCGTGGGGGCAACCAATGACGTGCATAAGTGTAATATTTTTTTTAACCTTTGAAACAAGGTAGTAAACAACTTTCGCTTTGTCACATATCACACAAGTCACCCGCTAATGGTATTTCATAAAGCGAAGACGGAGACTGAAATAACTAGCATATCAGCGTCACTTGGATATCATCAGACTATATGTTTGAGCTAGGAAAATATTCGCTTAAAACTGGTTGATCAATGTTTATAGCTGAATGATTGGATGTGGATTGCCAAAGAGCTTTTTTAGTGTTATAATGTGAGCTAAACTGTCGTACAAAATGGATTCAAAGGCTGGATACAGAATACAAGGTAAAGTCGTCTCCCTCTCCATACTGTTTCTGCTATTGCTTTTATACCATAATGAGTTTTCCCCTGGGTTTCTTACAGCCTGAAAAAAAAACATCAGTTGAGGACTTCAAAGTAAATCAATGAAGAGATAATTGACAATATAGCACAGTATCAATGGATCTGGTCAAGTCCGGTATAACTGAGTTCTACGACCTGCCAGCTTTTTTTTTATGGGACGCCTCCAACCGTAAAACCCGTACAATGTCTTCTCACAAAGATGGATTGCAAACCATTCTACAAGTATGGGCGTTCTGGGCGACTGTGTTTATTGGCGGTTGTATAGTGGTTACAGCGCTTAACCTTAAAAAAATGGATAATATCATTACTAGGCATATCTTGAGGCGTCATGCTCAGCTAGAGTTTTTTTTCTGTTTAGTTGTCTAAAGGAGTGGGGTATCTTAGTAATCTTTTTTGCGAAAAGGCTGCATTATGAGTGTTTATTTTGAGGTGGTCAATTCTGTTACTTAGAGTGTGCATATGAATATGATAAAAACAACAATGAAAGTTCCTCCTCCCTTTTTGATTTCCAACTGCGCTTTTATATAAAAATAACGCCCAGCGCAACAACAAAAAAAAAACATTTAAACCTTTCCCGAGAACATCATGGACACTCAAGTTGAAAACTGTAATGTATGCCCTTCGATTCAATGACCATGACTAATGCAAACGCGTAGTGTCTGTCTCTCATAAAAACAGTAATGAACCCGCCAAGGTAATCACCTACCTTCCTTAACACACACACACACACACACACACACACAAAACGATCTGACAACCTTTCTTAAAGAAACAAAGACCTTTTATAGTGCAAGGTCAAATCGTGTATGAAGAACCACGATTATTTGTAGAGAATCATGCACAAGTGAATCAAGGTAACCGAATCTCTTGTTAATTAATAACTAATACTAACAAGAGGAGGGGGGAAATTGTTAGCCATTATTAAATTTAGAGCTTGGAGAAAGCAATTTGAATCACAAACGACAACCGTGCATGCAAGAGATATACCCAGACAATACACTGACTTAATTGCTTTACTTGCCCATGAAAGGTAACCCCACCCTTTTTTTTCTCAGTTCCTGTTTTTTTTTTGCTAAAAAAAAAAAACTTTTTTTGTGTACGCATAGTGGAGAGGATTTAGATACGTTAGCTCATCGTGTCAATCAATTTTTATCACCTTTTGAAAAAAAGGAAGAAGGTAAAAGTGGTTTATCATCCTACGTTTCTATTGTAACACTTTATTAGTCTATCATGCCTTCTCCAATGCAATCCGAGACATCATCAATGTGACAGCTCATCAAGAACGATACGGATTAGCAGACATAGTTTTATTAGTAGAAGGTGCTCCCAAGACAATGCCACCTGTAAAATATATAAGAAAATCCTGTCATATATTTATCTATCCATAGACTAACTTTTCTTTATGAAATAGAGACTGACACTAAGTCGATGGCAAGCATACGATACAACCAAATTTCCCATCGAGGTAACACAAGCAGCGACAAAACGACGAGAGAAACGAAAACAGGTAATCCTGAACAACGAGCTATAATTTTAACACACACAAAAAAACTCAATCGTATGTAGTTTTCTAGAAAGTTTACAGATGCATTTCAGAGTCTACCAAAGGAAGCCAGATTACAATTATTATTTGATGAGCAAGTCAATTTTTCATATTCCAAGGTAAAAAAAAAACAAGAACAAAAAGAAATGAAAATTAGTTTTGAACTGTTTATTTTCTTTAGCAGGCATTGGAGGAGAAAAAGCGATTATTTGGTTCGTTTCAACAAGAGAAACATGTACATATTGCGCCTTATTTTCGACAGCCACGCAAACGACTTTGTTCCAGTTTTGATACTCTACTCTATGTAGGACTCAACAACTCATTTGATCTGCGACAGCGTTTCTTGAACGAATTATCACCCACATCCAAGAAACCCAGAGGGATCCCCGCCAATTTACATCTCGACATGAAGAAGGCCTGGCTAGAAAGTACCACGGCAGGTCGTGGGTCACCTTCCAACAACATGTACAAAAAGATTCGTTCACTCAAGATGAAATTAATTCAGTTTCATGAGGATGTTCGTCCTGCTTATTATGGAACTTGGTCAAAGGCCTATAACGGAAAGAACGATATCAATGGAAGAAGACCATTTGCAAAAGATACAAAGGTGCTAAATTATGATTATGATAGTGAGGCCGAGTGGGATCACGATGTGGATGGTGACGACATTCATACGTTGGATCCAGACGAGGATGATGATATGCTCATTACGGATAGTACTGACGAAGAAGGCGAAGAGGAAGAGGAGGTTGTGAATGATGGGGAAGTGAAATGGGTAGTACCCGAAGGTTATCTATCTGAAGATGAAGGTATGCATGATGTGAAGAGATATTCTAGTCGGGCGCGTCCTCGTATTGTCAGTCGACCTGCCAAATGGCCTATTTCGGGCAATAAACATTTCCCCATGAAATCCGTTATTCTGGGTCCATCGTTTGAATCCATTTATGAGCCTGATAATCATCCATTATCCGACTTTAAAATGCACATGTTGGTGACACTGGATGCATCTCGCGGATATTCTCCATTAGATACGATGGTGGATTCTGAAGCTTCAAGTAATAGTGAAACACCAGAGCCGGTCTCTGCTCCATTGACCATATGCTTTGAACCAAACAAAATCAAACCACCTTTATTCCAAAGAGAGATTGACAAAATCATGAATTCTAACAAGGAAGAACTCATCAATGTAATATAGAGAGTAGGATTTAAGGCGGGGAAATGTGTCTTTTGCTAAACTAGTATTCTATGTAGATCATCTTGGATAACAAGACAAGGACAATGATGGGATTAGTCAGCGTACTGAAATGCCATAAATTATTTAGTGAGCATACAACGGCACAATTGCAAGCCATGATTCATGATATCGCTGTACAAGAAATGAGAGGAACCAACAGGGTAAGTTATAATAGGTGATATTTTCTAATAGACCCTTTTTGACCATCTTTTTTTTTTTTTTTTTTTTTTTTTTTGACCTGTAGGAATATAACTGGTATCTTCGTGTAGCATCACTTGCAATGCCAATGGAATAAGATTGTTTCAAAGAGATAAATTTTTAATTTGTTATTTCTCTTTTTACAAAAAAAAAAGATGGGGGATTGCGATAGTTTAAATAAAAAAAAGGTACATGAAATAAGTATATATTAAAAAAGAGAACGAAAAAAGAGATTCGAGGAAAGATGCGAAGTGGGATAATGTTTAAACAAAAAAAATGAATTGAGAAATTTTAAAATAAAATGAAAGTTAAACCAATAAGACAGCATTGATACAACCATCGTTTTCAGGATTGTTGGTGACTTGAGCATATTTACCCCAGACAACCTTACCACCTGTTGTAACTAAACCCAATTCAGACACATTGACTTCAAGCACGGTACCTTTGGTAATGACACCAAGTTGGGTATACAAAGGAGATTGAGGGTTCTTCTTGACACCAATGATGGGTAAACAAAAGGTAGCCTTGAGCTCGGGATGTGTAACATGTGCCTTCTTGTAACGGAGACCCATAGGACGGACAAAACGTTCGTATTTTGGGGGTTTACGGGTGAAGCCTTCACCAACAAAGGTTGCCTTGGTAACCAAACGCTTCCATTGCTTAGTTTTGTGCTTACCAGTCTTGACAACCTTGAACATTTCATCTTCAGCCATACCACGCACAGTAGGCAAAGGAACGGCCCATTTACCTGCCTTTTCCTTACGCTTTTGCTTTACCATGTTACTCAAAATCTTTGCACGATCTTCTCCCTCACGATCCAAAAGATAGGTAGGGACAGCACCCTCGGGGATAGCATCGGCTGACTTGGATTTGGCGTTCTTCTCTTCATGTTGCTTAATTGTTTTCTTCATTTGAATCTTTTCAGCATGACGTCTCTTATTCAGCATCTTGGCCTTAAGGCCATGCACCTTTTGAGCGTATTGTGAAGACTTGTGTGCGGAACGGGCTTCTCTCTTACGCCTTTATTTATTCCAGGGTTAGTTTCTCGGATAGGTCGTGTGTGTGTGTTATAAATAAAAAAATAAAAAAACTTACTTGCGCTCCTCATGATCGAGACGACGACCATGACGTTTAATGTGCTCCTCAATATGCTCGTTTTGGGGCTGTCGTTCAGAAAAGAAAGATTAGTTGAATGTTAATATATTTAAATATTGTTTTTGAAAAATGTACCATTTTTAGATCAAGTAAAGAGAGAGAAAAAAAAAAAACTCTGTTGTGGGAGCGCTATTACATATAATTCACCCAGAAAAAAAAAAAAAAAAAAAAAAGCCTAGAAAAGTGACTCGTTTTCCCTGTAATCTTTTTTTATTGTCGCACAATCATTCAAGCATTGATCTGTGCATCAAATAAGGTCATAAATACAGATAAATTGAATGGATTTAAGATTGAAGTTTATCTGATATCAGCTGAGTCATTCAATTTTATTGAGAGGTGCTAAAGTGAAATTAAAGTCATTGAATTAATCTCATGCTTTGATGTTTGTTGTAACACGTATTTTCTTCTGTTTTCAAAACCGCAAGCATGATATGTCTACATGCGTGTATACAGTTTGCGATTTTTGAAAATCGTAGAATTTAATATAACGGAATCTTATATGTAAAAAGAAGCTGGTTCACGAGAGTGTAAATAGCATAAATTTTTAAGTGTTTAAATTATAAGTTAGAGGCCAATAGAAGGACTAGCATATTAAAAGATGTATATATCAAACAAAAATAAATACATATTAGCAAATGTATATAGTTATTAAGGCAAGGCTGTAAAAAGAAAAATAAAGCAAGATGAAAATACGTTTATGGTGCCCATTCACATTTTTAATAATTTAATTCAATCATTTTCAATCAGATGTCTCAATGGGTCCTTGATCAACACGGGCATTTTATATGAAGGGCGTGTCCATGGGAGAAGACCGGATTTACCTCTTTTTTTAGATTGAATTTTGTGCACCAGATTATTGAGCTCATTCTTCAATGTAATGAAGAATGACTTGACTTTTGGAACAATCATGACATCATTAACATCTCTTGGTAGATGAATAAAGTGAACAACTGGACTGAAAAAAAAGTCCATCGTAGTTAAGCAATATCTGGACTAGTCAGTACTATGGTGGAGGACCATATCAAGTGGGCATACTGTAAACTTGGCAGTCGAAGCTTATTGAATAAAATAAGTTTGTCATCAGTATTTCTTTATACACATATATTCATTAAATACCTTAAAGCAATACTCCGTAAACAACGGGATCATCAACATTCATTTAATAAGTTTCGTGATCATGGATTTCATCTCGATGAAATCGGAGTTGTTTGGGGTATAGGTAGGTGCCTTTTTCTTAACCCCAATGACACACAGATCCAACCCTTGATCTTTTTTATACTCGTATGACAGCTTGACATCTGGTTTGTAGGATGATTCGACCGATAGGCGCTTCATAGTTTTATTTACATCTAGATATCTGCTCCTGGTGACCGAAAATATTTCATCGATGAAGAAATATAGATATGCCATGAAATCATCCTCGGTGTTTTTGGAATTCCAGCTTCAGATTTCTTTCACAATCCTTTGTATGATCGAAAAGTGGATGTCCTCTGATTCTGATATATTTTTTCGAAATTTCGAACGGGTTTTCAAAGTTTACGTAATAATTTTTACACTGTGAATAGCAGGGACTACACTGTAAATGGCTGTGCGCACACTATAAATAGCAGGGACTACACTGTAAATAGCAGGGATCAGACTGTAAATGGCTGTGATCAGACTGTAAATGGCTGTGATTTGTAGCAAATTCTTCCTTCATTTCTTTTAAAGCTTGATTGAGTTGGCTGTCATCATTAAGGTCAATGGAATTATCTAAACGATTACACCATAGTATAATATTATCTGGGACAGGTTGCAATATCAAAGGTTTTACATAGTTCTTTATAATATGATGATGCTGTTTATAGCCTTGAGTGAATGATCTTTGCATATTCTGGTTTGAAAAGGGAAAAATAAACGAAAGTGACAAAATTTTGCAGTCGGATATGTTGATTAAATGTTTGGCAGCAACCACAGAGTCTTCTCTAAAGTGGTTCAAGTCGGGGGCAGCTTTGGTTGAGCCCCGTTTTTATTTTCAAACGGTGCTCCTAACAGGGCTTGATCACATACTTTTAGGCAAAGTCTATACACGAGTTTTTGTTAATACAGATGAACAAGCTATATAATTGATAATGGGCATAAAACCTACAGTAATACCGGATGAATACATGTAGAGGTGATTAGCCGTAGTCATGATATCGCCCATGTTCTCTAAAACCAGAACGTAACTTTGCGTGTTTTTATAAAAATTTGTCATGTCTTAGTACCTTCTTGAATATATAATGTGTCTGTATTCTTATTTATGTTTATAAATACCTTTCTGTGAACCGATACCAATCAGTTTAAATCGCTTGCGAGTTTCTGGGCGCGTGATCTTACGTGAGCGACCAATATATATATACTGGAAGCCTTAAGGTTCGTTAGGATCACGTTCCATGAAGGGACGTGCAGCTTTGGCGAGGGCTTCGGCAGAGAGTTTTTTGGCCTTTGGTGGTAATTTTGTGTGAACGTTAAAAAGAAAAAGGAAGATGAAAAAAAAAAGCAGGGTTTTAGATGGCTATTTATAATAAGAGTGATAAACAAGAACAAGTTTATGTCAGGATGACCTAATGTTTTGGTCATATTACTTGTGCATATTAATGAGCAACTTTATTTTGGCTTTGTAAAGTTGAAGCGACAAAAGCTTTCCCATTGATTCTGCATCAACTACTCCTTTCTTAAATACAGCTGACTGTGTTTATTTTTACGTGTAATATAATACAGTTGTTGATATATATTTCCTTTAGCTGGATAAAAGTATAAACAGATCTTTCTAATCAATATTTACCATGACACGATTTCGTGAACAGCTATTTGGCTGGCGCAATATGATCATCTGATATATCTCAATTAAATATTATTTACGTTTCAGTTTATTTTTTGTGGGTTAACCTTGTAGTGGTGCAGATACCTGGCAATTAGACCTTCGATTGCTACCGACAGCAGGGTTTCGAAGCATGCCTCAATTTAAGTATATTTAGTTATATCATGCACTGATATTTGAAGACACAAGAGTGGCCCGATTATGTTTATGGCATTTTTTTTGCAGATATTTTAAGCAGTTAAAAGCGAAACAGAAGAATTGCTTTGTTCAATTTCCTCGTAAAAGCTGATGAATTAGACTCGATAACCCTGTTAATACACTGGAAATAGCTCTTAAAAACATGACTGATTAAAGTTATTAATGTGATTTTAATAAAAAGTAAAGCCAGAACATAAATAGCTATGTAGCACGACTTTAAAAATAAATCAAGTATCATAAAATTTATAAATAAAAAAGTAATTTCTACTTGAATGGGAATGTATGTTTTGAATTAGAGGTAATGTTAAGAGTATAAAACTTAGGACTAGCAACCACGAGAAAGACCGAGGGAGACACCAGAAGACATAGTTCATAGACAAACGCACACAATGCTGTCACCATCCATGTCCAGTCAGCTGGCCTGAGAGAACTTCTCAATCAGGAAAGAAGCATCTAAGACTGGCCCCTAATGATAAAAGCAATGAGGACCGTTTGTCGCTTCAACTGCAGGTTGCGGTTGATGCCGAGCTTAGAGTATACTTCTCCAGTATATCAACAAAAATCGATACCCGTCACTAGTCATTTCAGGTCAAACCAAAAGGAATACTCCCCAAAGTTCATTGTGCTGTCACCATCCAGGTCGAGTCAAGCTGGCCTGAGAGAACTTCTCAATCAGGAAAGAAGCATCTAAGACTGGTCCGCAATGATAAAAGCAATGAAGACCGTTTGTCGCTTCAACTGCAGGCAGCGGTTGATGCCGATCTTAGAGTATACTTCTCCAGTATATCAACAAAAAATTGACACTCGTCACTCTTCCTTTCCAGCCAAGCCTGTATTCACCAACGAAGGTTTTGAGCATACTGATCTCAGAGCCAAAATAGGGGATGCGGATACTTGGAATACATAATGTAAAACAAAGTTTTTTACCAGAAGATATAGTTCATAAACAAGCGCACACAATGCTGTCACCTTCCATGTCCAGTCAAGCTGGCCTGAGAAAACCCTGTTTCTTATTCAGGAAAGAAGCATCTAAGACTGGCGCCCAATGATAAAGCAATGAGGACCGTTTGTCGCTTCAACTGCAGGTTGCGGTTGATGCCGAGCTTAGAGTATACTTCTCCAGCTTATCAACAAAAAATTGATACCCGTCACTAGTCATTTCCGGTCAAACCAAAAGGAATACTCTCTAAAGTTCATTGTGCTGTCACCATCCAGGTTGAGTCAATCTGGCCTGAGAAAACCTTGTTTCTTATTCAGGAAAGAAGCATCTAAGACTGGCGCCCAATGATAATAGCAATGAGGACCGTTTGTCGCTTCAACTGCAGGTTGCGGTTGATGCCGAGCTTAGAGTATACTTCTCCAGCATATCAACAAAAAATTGACTCCCGTCACTAAACCCTTCAAGCCTAGCCTGTTTATTTTGAACCAACACTCAAGGTGAAAAACTTCGTAATACATTACGATTCAAAAACTCTATAAAGCTGTTAGTGATGTTTTTTTTTACAAAAACAAAAGATGATGGTCAAACGCTCATTCCGATTGTAATAATCCTTGCAAAAGAGAGAGTTTGAAACCTTCTGCATCTAAGCACACGTCCTTGAAGATATAAATATTCCAATGGATTGTTTAAAAAGTTATGAGAGTTGATAGATGGTTGATTACTCATTTTAAAAAAAATTCCCTAAAAGTACGGGGATTATAAAACGTTATAATACGTCATTTGATTATTTTAGAAATCTCACATCGATTGGTGAAATGAAGGCCCTGACATTTTTGGTGATTAAGTGAATAATGAAATCATCCTAACATAATCAGCTCTTGTTTATCAATCTAGAAATATGACTCGTATAAATACCTATTTTCATTTTATTTTTTTACGTATCTGAAAAAAATCCATATCGTAAAAAAAGTAAGTTAATAGCGACTTACAGCAATGTCGTCCAAAGCCTGAGAGCTCAACCTGGGAGGTCCTCATAAAATAGCAAAGACTAGCTTTAGACGTGATATCGCAAAAAAAAAGAGGTGATATTTTAACGAGAAGATGGCTACACTAAAGTCTTTTTTACATGATTGGCCTGAATACGATATATAATTCAGTGTGCTGAAAAGGCGTCTCTTTAAGCGAGATGAACCAGTGAAAGTCAAGTAAACACGTAAACAAAATTATAAAACACTTAGGTGCAGACATTGACTTGTTAAGGTTTCTTTTTCGCTTTTCTTTTAAAATTAAAACTATGACTGATAAAATTGTTTGCCCAAAAGAACACGCTCATTACAAGCTATTACCCTCTTCAATTAAGAACAAGGATTCAAGTTGGGATTTCTTTCAAAAAGTAAATGCCCGACAGTGGGATTTCGAGTCTTTCAAAATTCACCAAAACGGCGTTTCTAAAACCCAAAAAAACTTGAACACGTTAAACCATGAGTACAAAAATTGTCTGCAGCATATAATTCAAAAAAACTTGGTTCCAAGCACACTTCTTGATTACATAAAAGAACTCAAGGTACAGGTTTAATTATTGAGATCATGTTACTCATAAATCAAAGTTGTCTAATTATTTTCTTTAGAATAAGACTTGTGTAAAAGGCAAACAAAATCTGAACAAAGAGGATGCAACTTTGTCGGTAGTCTCCAGTGGTACTACTATTTTCAATAACATAAATAATGGCCAAGAGCAGATCAACAACATCCATATAAGGAAGAGAAGGAAGCTCCGCCCTAACAAAAACAAATCGGTATCCGAAGAAGTTCATGACGACAGGAGCTTGGTTTCAAATGATGATGATAGTAATAGCTGGTTACCCGATGGAAGTGATGAAGGCCAAAACCTAAGCTCTTCCGAAAAAACTGATCAAGATGATTCTTTCGACAGCGTCGATCACCACCCGAAGGCAGTCAATTATTATGACTATCTCGTTGGGGACGGCCAGGAACAGTGGAGCTTTTCAACTGAAGCGGCTCCTACTTCAAGACACCAAGGGCTAAACATCACAAAACTCTTACAGGAATATAGAGAAGACTCTGTGGTTGCTGCCAAACATTTAATCAACATATCCGACTGCAGAATTTTGTCACTTTCGTTTATTTTTCCCTTTTCAAACCAGAATATGCAAAAATCATTCACTCAAAGTTTTAAACAGCATCATTATGTTATAAAGGATTATGTAAAACCTTTGATATTGCAACCTGTCCCAGATAATATTATACTATGGTGTAATCGTTTAGATAATTCCATTGACCTTAATGATGACAGCCAACTCAATCAAGCTTTAAAAGAAATGAAGGAAGAATTTGCTACAACTACATCAGAATCAGAGGACATCCACTTTTCGATCATTCAAAGGATTGTGAAAGAAATCCGATGCTGGAATTCCAAAAACACCGAGGATGATTTCATGGTGTATCTATATTTCTTTATCGATGAAATATTTTCGGTCACCAGAAGCCCATTTATTAATATACATAAAACAATGAAGCGCTTATCGGTCGAGTCTTCCTACAAACCAGATGTTAAGCTGTCATACGAGTACAAAAAAGATCAAGAGTTGGATCTGTGTGTGATCGAAGTAAAGAAAAATTCAACCACCTATTCCCCAAACAACTCCGATTTCACCAAGATTCATCTCGAGATGAAATCAATGATCACAAAACTTATTAGAATGAATGTCGATAACCCTGTTGTTTACGGAGTATTAGTACAAGGTATGTAATGCATATGTATGTAATGAAACATCGATGACTAAATTAGCTATTAGGCTTTGATTGCCAAGTCTATAAAATGACTCTTGATGGCGATGGATTTTATTTCAGTCCAGTTGTTCATTTTATCCACTTACCAAGAGATGTCAATGATATCATGATTGTCCCGAAAGTAACATCATGCTTCATTACATTAAAGAATGAGCTCGATCAACTGGTAAACCGAATCCAAACCAAAAAAAGAGGTAAATCCCCTCTTCTCCCGTGGACACGCCCTTCCTTTAAAATGCCCGTGTTGATCAAGGACCCATTGAGACATCTGATTGAAAATGATTGAATTAAAAAGCAAAATCCGTATACATGATTGATGCAATTTGATTGGTTAATATATTTCATTCGACAAAACCAAAGAATGTTTCAATAAAAAAAGTGTTTGTATATCTTTTTTTCCTGCCTAAAACAAAGAACTTTAGTTAGACTCTATGGATGACCTGTTAGACCTTAATTGGTCTTCACCCACATCTTCGTCAGTAAGACCATCTGCACCCAAACCTCAAAAACCCAGAGATGCTTTTGCTGATCTTTTAAACACCACACCTAAACCAGTTGACACTTCAAAGCTTTCGCTTGCTGAACAACAACGTATGCAACAAAGCAATGGCACCCATTCTCCGTGGCTTACACCTACGCAAGCACCAGCTACTCTTGCTTCGGCATCTAGATCATCTACACCTGGTTACTCTACAACACCACCACCAGCAACCGCTGTTTACTCAAACTCAGACTTGACCCAATCCTCGAATAAAGCATCGTTTGAAAACCTGTTAAGTCCCTTTAGTGGTAACAGCACAAAAACACAAAGTGATAGAAATACGCCATTAAACCAATTGTAAGTCTGGGAGTTTTCTTTCTCTTATAGTAATGTCGCAAATAATAATAAAAAAGGCCTAAACCCTCTTCTCTTCTTGTTTCAGACGGAACCAAACCAATTCAGCGTCTACTTCTGGAAACTCAAGTCAATGGGATTTAGATTTGCTCGATTCAAAATTCAATACGTCAACCACCACATCACAGACACTTGACCCGTTTGATATGGATTCACTAGTTCAGGAAGCTAAACAGTTTTCAAACTCACCTCAACCATCGTCATTGTATGAAGAGGACGATAATCCGCTCGGTATTTTAGCCCAGCCAGCTCAACCTACCCGTGTCGAACTCTCCCCTGAGCTTTTACCCGTTCCAGCTTCACCCGCTTCACCAGTCACATACAGTGATGCCTCGATACTGGATGAAGACGAAGAAGATAGGATGATTATACAATTGATTGATATGGGTTTCAGTTTACAGGAATCCAAATTTGCCATTGAAGCAACCGGAAGAAGCAACCTTCAATCCGCAGTGGATCTTCTTATTCAGAATTCAGAAGCCGTTCAGAGACAACAGCCCACACGCGCTCCACCCACATCACAAGAAAAATTGACCGAAACAGAACGTGCACGCATGAATTTATTTGGTCAAGAAATAATAGAAACACCGCGTCAGCAAAAGGAACGAAAAGTTACAAGAGCTGTGGAAGGAGAGACGGGGGAAGGAGAAGCTCAGTTCCAGACCGAGAAAATTGTGATGCAAGCGCAAGAGTTTGGTGGTTTCCTGTATAAAAATGCCTCCTCGTTTTTAAAAACAGGTCGACAAAAGGTGACGAAAGCAGTCGGGGATTGGCAGGAACAACAACGTGCTCAACGTCTTCAACAAATGCAAGAGGAACAGGGTGGTCCCATTCGACCTAAATGGATGACAGAAGGGGAAGGAGTGGAAATTCCTACAAGCCAGGTTGAAAAATTCGCAGACGATGATGATAGTGATCGTGAGGTGGAGGAGGAGGATTTGGAGGCTGAAAGACGAAAAATTCAAGAATTGAGAAGACAACAGGAATTGAAACAACGCGAAAAGGCTGCTGCTGCACATAAAGCACGTCAACAACAAAACCTGCGGAAAGAAACCTTGATCAAAGAGGAAGAGGTTTATGTGTCTCCGTCAAGACGTAGAGGAAATACACCATCCAGTAGTGGGAGATCCACACCTCGTTCTGTTGCATCTCAGCAACAACAACAACATCAACAGCAACAACAACAACATCAACAGCAACAATCTGCTTCATCACAGAAACCTCCAGTTGTTGCTACACCAGAAAAAAATAAACGAACAAGACCTGTCGTAAACGCATCCACTGATACCATGACCAAGGTCAATGAAGCTAGAAATCAAGGCAACGAAAAGTTTAAGTTGGGCCAATTTGGCGATGCTGAAGAAGCTTACACCCGTGCCATTGAAATTTTACCCGCCGGTCACGATCATCAAGTTTTACTATTCAATAATCGTGCTATGGCCCGACTTAAAACAGGGCATTATAAACAGTGTGTTGAAGATTGTGATGCTGCCATTGCTTTATCGAAACAAAGTGGAGACGGTAGCAATATATCGGAAGGTGTAACAATTCAATGGCGTGATCAAATGATAAAGTCGCTCTACCGAAAGGCTGAAGCATTAGAAAACATCGAAAAATACAAGGATGCTTTAGCTACTTATGATGATTTGGTCAAGTTGGAAGGCACAGGTAACCCTAAAGTAAACCAGGGAATGTCAAGGTGTAGACAGGCCTTAAATCCTAGAAAAGCAACACCCCAACCTCGAAAGACAACATCCCCTACTCAAAAACCAAAAGAAGATTTTATGACCATGTTTGATCCTTCATCTACCTCATCACCACCAGCTGTTTCTGCAGCATCTGCAGAAGAATTAAACAAAAGTAAAGCAGTAACAGCGATGCGAGCCAAGGCTGCTGAACAAGAAGCGCAGGATGCTGAAAAATTAGAAAGAACCGATGATGTAAATGCTCGATTACTTGCTTGGAAGGCTGGTAAAGAGCAAAACCTTCGTGCTCTATTGGCTACTTTGGATACTTTACTTTGGCCTGGTGCTCAATGGAAAGGTGCTCAAATGAGTGAACTTATTAATCCAAAAAAGTGTAAAATGATTTATATGAGAGCTATTGGAAAAGTCCATCCTGATAAGGTAAGGAATATATACCATCGTTTTATGAATTTTTTTTCTGTTTGGATAACTGATACCTTTCTCCGTTTCTTTCTTCTTTACTTCAATAGCTTCCATCAAATGTCACAGTGGAGCAAAAGATGTTGGCTAGTGGCATATTTGCAGTTCTGAACGAAGCTTGGGATTCATTCAAAGGACAAAATAATTTGTAATAAAACCTTAAATCCTTCTGATCTAAGTTATTTTTTGAGGATAATGCGATGGTGTACTACCGACAGAGTTAACAAGGGTATTGTAAACTTAAATTTGAACTGTAGCGTTTGAATTGAACAAAATGTTAGTTACATATGCGTGGGTGATCGATTAGCGCCTTGAAAAAAATAATGCAGTGGATTCAAACATATATTAGCTTTTGCTAAACTTGATCCGCATTTGTTATGTTACTGTCATTCCTTCAAGAATGTAGGGCTCTGATGCCATGTCTTGTTATCATGCGCATAATTTCTAAACCCCGCCTGATATCTGTTTCATCCGTTACGGTTGTATACGTCGATTATTATTGTTTCTTAGATAAATTTTTTAAAAAAAATAAGTCCACCTGTAGTGAGCAAATAATGATTAACATTTGAGAAGAAAATAAGAATAAAATTTACGAAAACTTTGTCAGAGTAGTAAATCAGTTAAAATCGATAGGTTTCGCTTGCAAACTCGCTTTTACCTGGGTTTCGTTGATAAGCTTTAATAGAAGGGGCCTAGTTTCAGGTATTCTGAATCGTTGCTCACCAACTTATCTTTATAAAGTAGCAACTATTCATTATATTTCTAGCTTGATCAATTAACTTCGATTTTACCATAAAGAAGTTATTATTAGAAAATGTCAGCTGAAAATACTACTACTGCCTGGGCCGGTGTTGCTAACGGCAAGCCCCTTACAAAGATGGAATTGACACTTAAGCAGTGGGATGACGATTCCGTCAACTTGGATGTCACTCATTGTGGTATTTGTGGCTCTGATGTTCACACTTTAGACGAAGGATGGGGACCTACCGATTTCCCTTGTGTGGTCGGTCATGAAATTGCAGGTGTTGTCACCAAAGTAGGCAAGAATGTCACAAATGTCAAGGTGGGAGACCGTGCTGGTGTTGGTGCACAATCTGGAGCTTGTCACAAATGTGAAATGTGTTTAGACGGCCAGGAAAACGTGTGTCAAGGAGGTATTGTTTATACCTACAGCTCTAAATGGCCTTCTGGTGACAAATCTCTCGGTGGCTACGCTGACAAATGGAGAGGTGATTACCGTTTTGTATTCAAGATTCCTGACAACATAACAAATGAAATTGCTGCTACTTTCTTCTGTGCTGGTATCACTACATTTGCTCCCTTAAGTCGTGCCAACATCATCCCAGGCAAGTCCGTCGTGGGTATTATGGGTATTGGTGGTCTGGGCCATTTTGGTGTTCAGTTTGCCAAGGGTATGGGTGCTAAAGTTGTTGCTATTTCTCAGAGTGAGCGCAAGCGTGATGTAGCTAAAGAGCTTGGCTGCGACGATTACATCAATGCACAAAATAAAGAGGATATGGAGAAGCATGATAGTACATTAACACACATTCTCTGTACTGGTAATGGCCCCGATTTCCAATGTAAGTCTTTAAATTCCTTGGAAAGGCTTATCTGATTGTATATCTAACAAACATGTATATATATAGGGAGAACCTATTTTGCTCTCATGAAGCCAAATGGTCATTTCATCAACGTCAGTGCTCCCGATTGGGATTTCCCAGGCATGAATGCCTTTGATTTACTTTCAAAGCAAATTCATATTTCAGGCTCTGGTATCGGAGCCCCCAAAGAAATGGAAAAGATGCTTCAATTTGCAGCCGATAAGAATATTAAGCCATGGATTCAAAAGTACAAAATGGATGACGTGAATCAAGCCATAAAAGATTTTAGAGCTGGAAAGCCCAGATTCAGATATGTCTTAGTAAACTAAATCATTTTATCATGAAATTGTGTAAATATAATGTAAATAAAACTATGCGTTTGTTTTGAACCAAATAACTATATTGATTTAAAAATAAGCGATAGTCAATTGTTCACCAATAACTACACACTTTTTTATGTCTTCAGAAATGCCACCATCTCCTGTCATTCTTAACGAAAATTGGACAGAAGAGGTATCATTTAGATGTTTCATTTCTAATATAATTTGCGTATGAAATACTCTTTTGTCAGTCTCAAGTAAGAAAAAAAATATTCGGTCGTAAGGCTGTTCAACCAAAGAGACAATGTCTTTCGAGTTGTTATGGTCTTGCGGTTTGAGCTTGACCAGGGCTAAAATAAACAGACAAATAAAAAATTAACTTGATTCTAAACAAAAACTAGTATAGTAGTTACCAAGATCCAAAGAATACTCAAGTGCATCTTCGCTCTCTTCCTCGCGTTTTTTGAGATCCAGTTTTATTGTGTGAACTGGGTCTTCGACTGACTGTCCCCTGCGAAGAACAACCAAAGCCGAATCTTTACCACCTACAATGGTGTTGTCATCACATGTTTGATAAAGCTTGGTTTGATTGCTGCCATACCTCCTATCATTTTTATAAAATTCATTCAAGTAGATTCCATAAGTTTCTTTTGATACCTGTTGTAGCGTTCCGAATTTGAAATTGTCGTACATGTAAGGTTTTCTATGCGCGGTGGGTTGTAACAACTGGTAAATTGATTCTGACAGAACAAACCCCTGGGAATCTGTTTCTGTAAACTCGATACTTGAATCAAGAGCCTCCTGAAGGAGATTTACATAAGCCGTATAAAGTTGCGAATCTGGTGCAATATTGAATAAATTTCCCAAAACGAAGTTATAATCTACGGCATAGTTTTTAAATAATGTAGTGTTTTCCATAAATGCTGTTATTGATGTTGCGATAGTTTGTATTACTGGCTTTAGTCCAATCTCAATAAGATTACGAAGAGATAGATGTATGCTGCAGTGGCAAACATTACTGATATTTATCTTGGTTTTTCCATCCATTACCAAATCTATTTTGGGTGATGAAAACTACATTTAATAAACAAATATGATGAACTCAAGGATCTTTTTAAAGCTGTAACTCAGGTATACTTACAATTGTAACAAGGTGATGGTTTAGTTTTCCTAAAGCATGGTGATAATTTTTTGATTTAAACAAGTTACAATCTATACTATGCGCATCCTTGTGTAACGGGCAATAGTCGATTGTACCGGTTGACAAAAAATGATTCCAGATTGTTTTACACAGTGTATGAATAACATTTTCAAATGGAACTAATTTATCCTTCACTATAATAGCAGATACATCTTCTTCAGATGATTCTATTTTAACCACTTGATTTAAAGATACGTATACGTAGGTTGGTTGCAATTGGGCTACCACAAAATATGATTTTAGTGCAAGGTCTATGTTCAGCTTACAATGAATTGCTTGTAAGATCCCTTCTCCCAAGATTACAACTCGTACTTTGGTATGATCATCTTCTTCTTGCACAATGCTGCTCCCAAATAACATCTTTCGTAGCTGCATTTTGGAACCGAATAAATCATCAAGAAGATTTTTTTCTACAGACATGACGTAACCAGCATTTTTTCTGTCACATTCATTAGCTTTACATGATAGACTTGTTGTAAATTGGAAAAGTTGAGCAAGATACATCATCAAAAACAGGTGACTGTAGTATGGTTGACCCAGGGTTACAAAGACCATGTGATTCTCAGTATTTGATCTGGGTGAATGCGTACCTGATCCAACAAAAAAATTACGTAATTCATCCTTGTCAAGACATATGCTGATTCTCGTCCGAATTTTGAGTAAGATATCCTTGGTTAATTGTCCATCGGAATTCATCTTTGTATTTAAAATGTCGGCAAAGACTTTATCAATATATGACTTCATGTTGTTAGTGATACGGAGTATTGGGCGCTGGTGCAAGGCGAATCGAACAAAAAAATTATCCAGTGGTGGTATATTGCTATTGCGCATACATGGTAAATTTCTTGATAATACAGATATGTTAACGGATTGCTTACCAGTAGCTATATTCAGAAGCACTTGTAACGCAGTTATCTAAACCAATTAATGCGCAAGACAACTTGACTTTCTGGGAGGAGATATCTACCTTGGGTAATATGCAAAGAAAAAAAAAATGTTGAGCATACATAGCTAACAGTGACTCTGTGATGGAATCTTAATTCTTACAAATATAAACTATTTTGTCTATGTCGGGGTTTGCCGATGGCGTTATGGGAGGCGAGGGAGAGGATACCATTTTGAGGCTTGGTATAATTGACGGAGGTCTACGTGTGTTTGATAGTTGAATCTGGTCTTTTATCAATAAGTTGTTCCCTTCCAGCATATCACTCCAAGGAAACATCAAACTAAGATGTTGATTGTGTCCAAACGTCATCATGTTATAGTTAAGTTGCTTCACGCCATATTCTTTCAAGAATCCTTTTAACCAATTGAAAATCATCCACGAGATAAAACCGTCAAAGGTATAATCATAGCGGAGGGAAGAAGGGGGTTGTATTTCATGTAGCATAAGAATCAATGTGCGTAGTTTATCGCCGTAATAATACAACAGAGTGTTCAGATTGTTTATCAACAATGTTTTGATTATGTCAAATGTACTGGCATGAATTTCTTCCATAGTGATTGATCGTATGATGTTCATCTTGTCTTCAGTCAGCTTTAAATCACCTATAAAAGATATTTTTTGGAAGGGTTGATATAAATGAGTATGCTCATGAATGTGTGCATGCTTTTTTTCATCTTTTGAACAAACAAACTAAAATGAATTTTTAAAAAAAAAATCAATATCAGAAATATAAGATTTTGTGATGGGTAATTATAACCTCTTGAAGTTTATACTCATGTATCAATGTATCCAAGATCTCTCTTGTTCCTACTGCTGATGTATCGAATCCTTTTAACTTTAGACAGCTTTCAATGTCAATTTCTACCCGGGGGTCAATTAAAGTGCTGAAGTATGTGGACTTTAAAAATTCAGTGACAAAATATTCTTTGATCGCCGTCGCAGGAGGATAATGAGCTGTAAATAAATCGATATTGACAGTAACCTTTTTCCCTGTGAACTTTAATCCGCACATAACATACTGTTTGCCATTTTCTATCCTTGTATTTAATAATCGCTCCTCATCATTGATCAGAGATTGTATGTATCCAAAAGATGTTTCGATCTGTGTAAAAAATAGCAAACGACTGTGGTGATCAGTTTCTTTAATCAGTCCAGCTTGAATGAAAAGCGGGCGAAGAAGATCTTCTCGTATTCGATCATCACAATTTGTGGGAAGAAAAAAAGCAAAATGAGACGGGGACGATGATGTCTTCATGCCACCCATTTGCGATTGATACTTGTTTGTCACCTTTAATAAAAATAGTTGCACTGCATGTATCACTGTATTATCATGTACATCAAAATCGTTACACGAAAAAAAAATCTTCTTCCTGTGCACTTCAATAAGCTCGGTAAAAATATTATTGATGTAAACAGTGTCAGGATCGTTTTCGTCAGATTGGTTTCTTTTATCAGCTTTGTCTCCCCAGTCCAAAATTTGCCCAGTCGAGGGACAGTATAATAAAGATGCTCTTCTTTTCCTAAATTGTTTGATTTGTTTGATTATGGGTTAAAAGGATTCCTGGTTTTTTTTACATAAATACAAGTGTTAAAGCTTACTGCTTGCAATATGAACTAGACTCCTCTTTGTATCCATTAAAAAAACAGTCTGTATATACTTGATCCTGGTCGAAACCTAGTCGTGGTGGCTTAGTGGTAACACTTGCTCATAAGTAAAGTCTCTTACCAAAAGTGATACAGTAGCTATGTTGTGAAAAGTCGTAATATTTTTCTGTGTTTTTTACCATTTTTTTTGTATTAATAAAAAAGATGAAAAGTAAGATAAAAAGAAAAAAGGACGTAAGAATTAAATCGGTGTTTCTCAGGGTTGAGGCTGGGGACACAGAGATGAAAGTCCTGCTCTATGTGACCATAATATTCGGGCCATAATGAGATGTCAATAACATTCATCCTTGACTTTTATATAATAAACCTAGACACTCGCTTGTATATAACGAAAGTCATATATAACAATATACGAACTGTTAAGGAATAACATGTCATTGAAGAACTCTTTAGTGTAATAACTAGCGTTCAAGAAGCCTGATGTGTAAGTTTGCAATGAACGATAATCATTTCTGTTTCAAATTTGTTACAATTCAAGTGATGAAGGTGCATAATATAATATGGCTTCAACAAGCATCGAATTCTATTTATATTCATTATTGTATGTAATGTTCAATTTGACAATGGACGCTGATTATAAGTTTTTAATTGTTGTTGACACTCCTGTGAATAAATGAAGCTGCATAAGCTTTACGCTTTTATTTAATTGACCTTTTGGAAACCAAGTACTTTTTAAGGATTATAAAAGTAGGCGCGAAAATGAAGAAGGCTCCCTTTTTTTAAGGGGTTGTGTCAATATTAAAGCCAGTAACGAATCACAAGAAATGTGTACGTAAAACGAAATTTGTTGTTCCAGGGCTTGATGTAGCATATTGAGAATACGTGTTTTACATCTTCAATGGTGCATCCCCTGAATCCAAGAATTTGACCTTGGTGAAAAAAACAAGAAAAGAAATACCCTTGTAAGGCAATAAATAAAGATGAGGTAGGCCCGGGAGAGTCTTCAGGTCTATTCAATGTATTTGATGTAAGAAATAAATTTAATTTGTTAATGGTTTTTAAAAGAGAATTATTAGAGGGGGGGGGGGGGCATCCAGAAATCCGGACAAAGACGAACTCTGGTCAACGTTTATAGCTACTCCATCTGGAAAGAGCTCACAAAGTAATGTATTGTTGACTGGTTAATTATATTTATATAAAAAAAAAATTATCTTTTAGGCGAACTGAAACTGATCAGAGTGTTATCTGACGTTCTTATCGGAGTAGTGTCAAAATCATCTTGCTGGTTGAGGAATTCATTCAAAAGATTGTCTGCGACAGTTCTAAGTGAACTCTTAAGAAAGAAAAAGTTAATTGATATGATTTTTAAAAGGATAAACCGATTTACAAACCTGGAGGTGATCTAGGCGACGGAAGGAATTGACCAGGATGTGAATATCATGTATACTGGATGGAAAACAGAATCGACTTATCATTACAAGTCGGTACGTTTTATAGTAGCTTAAATCCATACAATACAATTCTGCATTGCAGCCTATGAAATTAATTTAGATAAACATATGTAATACGTTTCACAAAAGTACTCATTACCTTCCACCAACAACCCAAACGCAACTTTTCCTTCGATATTAGCCATATGATCAAGTTCATCCTTCAATATGTTACAAAGTTTTATAAAATCAGGATTTTGACAACCGTTTGTGTGCAGATTCTTCATATGGCCTGACGTTTTGACATCACCAAATCTGTTTATTCAACTTTAAAGGTCCTGGAACGATTGTAAGACGATTACTTCATACACGTATTATATTAAAATTAACATGTTTAATCCATACTTTGTTTCCCGCCTTGGATTAAATGAATACTACTCGTTAGAATTGTTTCCACTTAACGTTGTCCCATATCAATGGATCGGGAGCACAAGTACTGTAATAAATTTTTAGTGTTACGAGACACTTATTTATCAGATCATGCAACTGTTACCTTAAAAGATGCATACTTGTTTGTCAAGTGTAATTGGCAGTAGAACATTATAGTTGATCATTTATTAATTATCTTTGTAATGAATAAAATATGATCCTTCACAGACAATGGGTATAGCTGCATGGTCATCCGATTTAACCAAGAGTGACAGATCAGGTATTCTTCCAACTTTGCCCCTTCTTTCTTTGGAACCGATTGACTCATCTGTACTTCTATAAAGTAATGTCAAAATGTCAAAATAATATTACTTTGTTCAGAGTTCGAAGTCTACGTACCCCTGAAGGAAAATGTTGGAGTCATCAGTATTTAAAAATGGGAATAGAATCTTTTCAACAACTTGACTAATAAACAGGGGTTCTTTCAACTTGGCAACTTCACTGTTCTTTAATGTTTGCATGCTAAAGAGTGCGGTTTTCTGTTAGAGAAGGTTTTTTTTTTAGTGCAAAAAAGAACTTACATGTTATAAAATAAAGAAAGCTTTTCCCTTAACTTCAAATCATCATTGCAATTTGCTATTCGTCTAAATAGCTCATTCTCCGCCTTTGGCATGCTCCTTCTCATCAACTGATTATTGAGCTTCGTTAGCAAAACAAATAAAGCAATTTTTATTTACCCAATGTGAGTAAGTACTCGCCCATAGACGAATACTCGTCTGCTGCCGGTAAATGCAACCAGTCGATTAGATGACGTAATATTATTTCTTTCGATACAATCCAAAAGAAAAAAAATGAAGGCTTGGTCTTGGGCAAAACGACGGTCAGCCATAAGTACTCTTAATCGAGTATATCCTTTCAATGTTTCGTTGAAGAGTGTGGCCTTTGCAATTCCACCATGGTTTTCTGCTTGAGAATTGAAGAATGTGTGCAATTCACCTCCGAGATATCGTCAATATCTTTGTACTCAATGTACCTTTATCCTTCTTTATAAGCACTGCTTACTTCCTCCATTGCAGCTTTCCATGTGTCCTCTTTGCAAACATAAGCTCCTCCGTATCGATCATCAAGCCACATTATCCCATTTAAAGCCCTTTAGGTAACAGTGGTATGAGATTAGTTTTGTTTTAATAATATGAAGATGTATATAATTACAGTTCTTCTACATATGTAGGCTTAGCGGCGGTCTTGGTTAATTTTTAAATGCAGCGACTTCTGTAACGGTGAAATCCTTCAGTAATATTGTCGCCATTGACAATCCAGCACTATATTGGAAACGAGATTAGCATTTATGAAGAAACAATGGCATATTTCGTATTACATTATCTGTAGAGCTTGTAATTTCAATTGCGGGTTCACCGCCTTCCAGATAATCCAAGTATTTTACATTTTGCGTCTATAATAAGGTTTTTTTTAATAAACAGAAGCAAAGCAAAGGTAAAATTAAAGAAATTACTTACAGGTCTAGTGGCAACATTTTCTGTTTCGTCTTCATCTTTGTCTACTACAGAGGTTTCACTATCAGAACCTATCTCTACGTACTTCGACTTATTTGGAGACTGCTGCTACACAATACAACGTTTAGCCAAAACGTGCAACCATTAACAAACTCCAAGCTTACCTGGATGTTCACATTATTATTTTGCGATCTATTGTTACCATAATTGATGATACCGAGATTTTCACCTCCAACACCGAGATCTTCACCTCCGGCACCGAGATCTTCACCTCCGGCACCAAGATCTTCACCTCCTGCACCAAGATCTTCACCTCCAGCACCGAGATCTTCACCTCCGGCACCAAGATCTTCACCTCCTGCACCAAGATCTTCACCTCCAGCACCGAGATCTTCACCTCCGACACCGTGATATGCACCAACAACAACGAGAGCTTCACTACCAACACCGCCAAAACCGAGAGTTTCACCAATATTACCACACAGAGCTGCACCCAATACCACCACAGACAGCTACACCAACACCGAGAGCGTCACCACCAACACCCAGAGATTTATCGACACCTGCATAAAGAGCTTCACCACCGTATTTGCACTATGGATATTGCTTTTTTCCAGTGGCCAGGGAGAACAGCAGCTGTATACTGGAAAGTTCAGAATTTCTCTAAAGACAATGATTTTCCATGAATCTTTTTTCGCCAGTGACTATGGAATTCCTGAAATAAGCTTTCTGGTAACTATAGAGAACAGAAAAAAAAAATTACCAGATTACGCGTATTTCCCATGGGCGGTACTCCATTTTTGCTGTGGGTTACACACAATCTATCACCCACGTCAGATTAGCTATCACTGTAATGAACCTTGCGAGAAGAATGTCTTATGTCCAAATCAGTCCACATGGCTTTGATTGCGGTTTTGAGATTTGTTCTCTTTTTTGTCATTTCCTTTAAAGTGAGTTCGATTGAATCACAAGCAGCATTTGTAGAGGTAACCCCAACTTGAACGCGTTTCAAACAGTGGAGTATATTCCAGTCCTTTACTGCTGTGGAATTGAAGTAGTCCACACCCATATAATTTTGCATATTATGAGTGTAATAATCGAGAAATAGAGATGAAAAAAAGAGAAACTTTAAGAGAAAAAAAAAGTTTGTCATTCTTTCTTGAATTTCACTGGAACAGGTACCGGGGAATTGGGGTTCAATTCCGGAGAGGGAGCCTGAGAAACGGCTACCACATCCAAGGAAGGCAGCAGGGGCGCAAATTACCCATTCCCAACACGGGGAGGTGGTGACAATAAATAACAATGCAGGGTCATTATGGTCTTGCAATTGGAATGAGCAGCTCGGTACTAAACGAATACATCTCTTTTCCTCCATTGTCGTTCAAATACAAGGATTGGATGTTCTGGATATCTTTTTTGATGACGTTTTTTTACATTCAAAGCTTTCAAGGTCTAATAAAGTATATGTAATGAGCACATGAGATATTTTATGTTATCAAAAAATAAAAAAATAAATAGTTACATACATAACACTGGTGATAGGATCTTTATGTCCACTGGACAAAAGAGAATAGATTCTGGCCATAATTTCGGGGCTTTGCTTACGATGAATGGCATAGGTTGTAACATCCTGCGAAATCGGATGATTGTGGATCATATTGCTCTTGGTGACAGTTAATCCAAACAAAGTAACGGAAGAAGGGCAAAGAAACTTTTGAGTACTTTTGTAATAAATTGTTTTTGCTTCAGGCATGGAAGAAACGTTTTGTGAAAGGTCAATAATTTCTTCAGCAACCTCAACTGTCGTATCTTTTTTTTCTGAGATCTTGCTTAAAGTCACCGTGCTTGCAGATATAAGCATATTGATCTTTACCGGGATGAGAGTCTTTACTGGAAAAGACTACGTTGTATTCTTTCTTCAGTTATTCCCTTGTCTGAAAGCGGTTATCTACAGCAGATGTACGGTTAAATTCAGCATGCATGCTCTCTCGCACATTTCTAGTGTGAGAAAACATTAAAGCAAAGAGAAAGCAGTAGCACCAAGTTTGGAGAATGTCTACACCTAGCCGTAGCCGTTATAACAAAAAAATGAGAGTATATCTTTTTTTTAAAAGTAGGTAATATTTTAGCGTATTTATAAAAAAACAAAAGTTGTTATTAACTAACCTTTTCCCGATTTTATTACTTCTCTTTAAAAAGATGGTGTCTTACAAAATATGAATAAAGAAGAAAAAAAAAAGGTGAAGAGGAGAAGGGAAGAAATATATTAGTTGAAGCGAAGAAGGGAAGGAAAAAAAAATATTAAAATAGGTTTTATTTGTAGACGGATAAACAAGAGCTGGCTTATGTCAAGATGATTTGATTGTTTATTTAATTAGAAGATCGTGTGAACGAGTTTCATTTATAAGCTAATAAACAAGAGCTGGCTCATGTCAGGATGATTCAATCGCTTATTTAATCATGGGCAGTTCTAGACGAACAGAAATCGGGCTTTAAAATAATTTCTTATGTGATATATTAATTTTCGGTGCGTCTAGAATACTCCTTTTTTTCTTAGTGGTCTACGGTCTAGTCTTGTGATTTAAATCGCATTATGGATTAGCGTGGAAGTACTCTTTTCTTCAAATGTCGTTTTAAAAAAAGGGAAAATTTAAACGTCACAAACTGTTGACTTAGCGAAATTTAAAAATTTCATTAGAGTAAGAGATTTTTAAGGTAAAAAAAAAAAGTGGATCTTTGACAAAAAAAAATTGAGTCTTTTTCCTCTGCAAGTAAATAATCAACATTAACAATTATGACAAGGACGAAACCAGATTGAGTAGAAAAAACCATGATATTTCGTTTTCATTTTTCAGGCACACTTAATTTTTTTCTGGTCGACCGCTGGGGTTGATTAAAAACTCTTATGTAACAGCACTTTAAGCTAAGCGCTACTGCTGTGGATGCTCTAATATCTTTCTAAGCAAGCCAGCAAACAAAACACGAAACACTGAGGAGTGTCAATAAATAAAATCGATTAAAATACAAGCCAATAGAAAGCCAAGGATATTTTTGGCATGATTTTTAATTTTCATTGGCAGCAATCATGCAAATCTGACCTGAGTTAAAACGGGATAGTTCCAGGCAAAAAAGGTCGCTCCACTTATGCCCTACTAAATTTCCTTTCCCAACACTTACTGTTTGTTCGTGTCACTATACCTTAGAAAAATTACAATTTGAAATGATTAACCATCGTCTAACAAGAGACCACAGACTTTTAAAAGTTTTGGAAATGTGTCATTTTTGACAATTGTATGATTAGATAGCAAGTGAACAATTAGGAAGCAAACTCATTTCTACTCTATTAACAAATCATGAATAAGAGTCTCTTAACGCAAAGAGTTGGCGATGAGGAGGAATGTTTTTCTTCAAATCTTTATACCATTCCCTCATTTACGATAAAGTAGATCCAGGAACCAAACATCTTTTTACAACACGGACAATCAAATACGCCTGTGATTGCTCCCAAAAGGCTTGTAGTGAAGATTAAAATTACCGGACAAAAAGAGAGATACTCCAACACAAGTACAGAAAGGGCTTTACAAACTTAGACATTCAAACACATCCATGGCTAAAAAGATGTAGTGGCGACAATTAGAACAGAAAATATGGATTTGAGTGCATAATTAGACTAAATTGTAGAGTTTGTTATAATGAAGGTCTAGACAAGATTGTTTATTATGATGGAGACCCTTCAAAGGCTATGTCTGAAGACGTCAAAATAATTCTCTCGCTAAAAGTGAAGTGTGGTAATTGCTATGAAAAGGGGGCAAAGAGTATAGATACCAGTTACATATGAACATAGGACAGTGTTCTATACAAAGAGCTAGGCGGTCTTTTTTAGGGTTTAATCCTTGATTGGTTGGTAACTGCCGTGTATCACACCGCGCAGAATCTATCCTTTTCAGTTCAAGTTGACAGCTTTGGATAATTATGACCTAATAGTCCGAGTTTTGACTGGTCAAGATATTTGGAATTCTGAACAAGGTAGGCTGAGCCGCTTTTTTTTTTCTCTCTCTCTTGCATCAGGATGTGTTTCTACCTTCTCTTGATTTGGTCTGTTATGTTCGTATGGGTACTTTGTAAATCAGTAGAAATGAACAATCTTGAAGTTATAAAATAAAATTTGTTAGTCTCACTTCACATAAGAGCTGACCAATTGTTGTATTATTTACTTTTGTTATTACGTAAATGAATCCAACTTTGATAATACCTCAGGCACATTTAAAAAGCGTGGCACTATACATACAATTTAAGATTCCGATTTAAAATTTAACAATCAAATTTTACATGTTAGCAAAGGAAAAAAGAAAAGGTTTACAAGACCATGATTAATGGGCCTCTCGTAGACTGAGAGTAATAATTAATTTTATGCACCTAGCCGTAAGTTTTTTTTTTAGAAACAAATCTCGGTTTTAATGGGTTCATGCAATGCACCGATCATAACAGCCATTTTCTATATAGTTGCTCCCAGCTATTACTCCACTGGTCTTAATAATAAAGGGAATAATCATTTGTGTGGTTTTTCTAGAATTGACAATGACAGTATCTCAGATTACTGCAATGATGCCAACATTTATTGCTTCAAATTTAGCTTTCCTCCATTTATGCAAAATATCATAATCAGTCCCGATCAATATTTCTTGCCTATTAAGTTTTTAACAAACATGCACATTATGTATGTCATGGGCTGATTGCAAAAAAAATGTTTAAAATGATTAAGAATGAAAAAAAAAGCATAGGCACACATGTGGGTCATATCAATCTGTACTTGTCAATTAAAGACGATGAACAAGCCAGGGCAGCAATACGGGGCTAATGTAAGATTTGGGATTCTTTTTATTTAGCCAATAAATTGTGTGATTATTCGCATAAATGCAATAGTACATATACATCACTTTCGTATTTTTTAATTATGCCTTACAAAACAAAGGCTTAGATTTAAATCGAATAGACGATAAAAAAAAAAAAAAAAAAAAAAAAAAAAAAAAAAAACTCTTAAAGCAGAGATAAATCGCAGTCGATTTTTTTTTTTTTTTTCGTTTCTCAAACAATTTTCTTTTGTTTTTATCAAAATGACCGAAACTAGTCTTTCTTCACCTACCGTGACCCGATTTGATGGTAAAGTAGCTGTCATTACAGGCGGAAGTCGTGGTATTGGTAAAGCTGTGGCAGACAAATTAATCAAAGGAGGTGCCAAAGTTGTGATTGGTGATATCTTGGAACAGGAAGGACAAGCAACTGTTGACGATTTTAACAAAAAGTAACTCTTTGGGACAGAAAATAATGATTTATGATACCAGTATTGCTCACCATTCTCTTTTTAAGTGCTGGCTCTAAAGTAGCTTCATTTATTCGTACAGATGTTACCAAATATACGGACAATAAGGCATTGTTTCAACATGCCGAAAGTGAATTCGGGGGTGTTGATGTAAGTGGGTAAAAAAAAAAAAAACGGTGTATAATATTGAATCGTTCTTTTTTAAGATCGCCGTCTTAAATGCAGGTATCGTCAGTAACTGCGACACTTTGTTTTCCCCTTTGGATGGTAAAAGATAGAATACGCATAAATTATGAGATTGACTAATAAGCCGCCTGATAGATGATTTGGAAGAGAAAATATTTAATATAAATGCTATTGGTGTCATCAAAGGTAAAAGTTCTCTTTGAATAGTTGGACTGTACAACTACTAAATATGAACTTTTTTTTTACCTAATTTACAGGAGCAAAGGTGGCTCTTCTTCACATGGCTAAACGCGGTGGAGGATCCATTGTATGCACTGCATCCTTGGCTGGCTTATATTGTCTCCCGTAAGTTATTGTCTTGCTGTATTGCTCTGTTCACTCATTGCCCACAAAAATAATAGGTTCTTTAATGCATACAATGCAACCAAACACGCTCTTGTTGGATTCGTAAGATCATGTCAGCACCTCCCCGATATTTGTAATGTCCGTATCAACGCAGGTAAGAATATCGTATTTATCTGGATAAATAACAAAGAATCGTTAAAACTGTTACTAATAAATCTCAAAAAGTTTGCCCTGGCTATGTTGGTAATATACTCAAAATAATTACAATATCACCTTTTAAACATGAATGAGACTCAATGAATTTATCTTTCTATTTTGACCAGAAACCGACTTGCTGAAAAATTTGGTTGATGCAGACCCTTCCCTCGCAATCTCTATATGTAATCCTCGTGTACCATTGGAATACGTTGTTGATGGAAATATCATGTTTTTATCAGACACTACAAAAAACGGTAAATTCTAAGATGATAATACACCTAGTTGACTTACATTTTTTTTTATATCTAGCTAAAATATTAATGGTTTTACCTGATGGACCTCAATTCAGCGAGACACCTGAATTGCCAGGTAAAAAAAATAACGCATATTTATAAAAATGCTTTTCTTAACCCGCAAAAACTATATCGTACACATAGGATCTATGATTAGTGAGGCATCTGAAAAGTCTACGAGGGAATATGCCAAAACCGTTGTACCCGATGGTAAAGAGAAACTTGCTAAAGCACTTCAAAACTACAAGAATGAATATCATTAAAGAAAGTGTTGTTTTATTTTTCTTTTGAAATAAAAAGAAAGACTTCAATATATAAGTATAGGATGAAATTATAATGCAGGAATAAATAGTAAGGAAAAGTTTGGGGATGGACATGATACGCCTTATCTATAAGCTTGACTCTTCCTCAGAATCCAATCTAGATTCTTTTGTTTCTGAAACTTCGAGGGGGATCCATATCAAATAAAGCACGAATGAGAAATAAATTATACTGAATAAAACAGCATACGGTGGCCAGTGTAGTTCTTGAAGGTAGTTAAAGAATAGGTACACATTGAATCCAATGACTATAAAAGAAATCATCCAACAGACGTAGTTGGTTATTCTCGAATTCTTGAACGTATGAGTCATAATTTGACTAGACGCTGTTAGCTTTAAAATAGGTATAATAGCAGTGGGAAGGCAAAGACTATACACATTAAGAAAAAGTCATTAGTACTCATGGATGATTTCACATGCGAATCCGGTACCTTTGTAAGACGTTCAAGAATTCGCCCATCGTATCAAAATGATCCACAGCCAAAACGGCTACAAGCATACTCGGAATTAAGGCAATGGACCGAGTTAATGCGATACGATGCCATTGTTTTTTAAATATAGCTCCTAAAAAACCCTCAACAACCTATTTTTTACCGAAATTGTGTTCAGCCCATGCACATTATCTCCCAAAAGAAAGAACTTACATATTGTCCTGCCATTGTTCCAGTCATGGTTGATGATTGTCCGGCTGCCAATAATCCTAAAGCCCAAAAATATTTGGCGTTTTTTCCCAATGTTTTTGATAGCACTTCCGATGCATCATATAATCCTGGTAATTCCATCAGCGCTTGTCCTGGTTTGTAAAAGACCTGAGCAAATACAACAACAATGGCTAGATTGATCAAATAGGATATAAACAGAGCTAATGCAGACTCGATCGCAAAATAATAATTTGCCTCCTTCTTTTTCTTGTCGGTTGGAACAGTTCCTATATTGCGGGACATGACCAGTGCACTAAATTGTTTAAGTAAAGAAGCCACTTAGATTGACAATTTGATAGAGTTACCTATGCAGAAACATGTTGTGTGGCATAATTACAGCACCCACCATTCCCACTGCTTGTACCGTAGCTTCCTTTGGTATCTGAGGTATCAGGATACCTTTCAAGATCATTTCAATATTTGGTTTTGAAACAAACATTTCGATCCAAAAGCAAGCAATCATGATGCCGATTAATGTCATGAAAAAAATCTCGATTTTCCGTACGCCATATTGTTGTAGCCACATGAATAAAAATGTGTCGGATGCTGTTATCAACACTCCTACCCATAACCTTGTTCCAAAAATAATTTTAATTGCAATAGCAGTACCTATGATCTCTTGAATATCCGAGCCGATAATGGCCATTTGAGTGAATAACCAAATGGCGGTGGAGGAAGATCGACTGTAGTTTTTTCGGATAAGTTGAGCCAGATGATTTTGTGTTACTACACCCAATCGAGCAGAAAGAATTTGCATTGCCAAACCTGTTCTTTTTTTACATAAATACACATTTTATCCTCTTATCATCTTCTTTTTACCTGCTGCATGAGACCAGAATAGTAACCATAAAAGTTTACAGCCTGCAACCGCACCTGATTGCAGATCAGACTCCAGGTTACCAGGATCCAAATAGGCAATGGCCCTATTAATCGCCCCCCGAAAAAAAAAATTATCAGCAACAACAACAACAACAAAAAAAGTTTGTGTCATATGCAAAGACTTACATTAGCCAACCTGAGAAAGAGAGAGAGAGATAAAAAAAGTCATATTAATCTCGTATATATTATGGTAAGAACTTATCATGTATTCGTACCAGGGCCGGTATATTGCATTAATTTATGAATTGAAAATTTATCATCAACAGAGTCTCCCGTATCGACTTGTCCTTTCACATCGATTTCGACATTCCATTCGTACGAGGGATCTAATGTTTGGTACCCTTTGTGTCTATGACTCAGTAATGACTGAGAGGACGACAGAACAGTAGCTTCATCTTCACCTTGTATACCCATAATGATATATTTTTTTTTTAATTATTTAAAAAGGTATATATATAAAAAAAAAACGGGAGAGAGAAAGGGAAAAGGACTTTCTGAATTATGTTTTATTTCATGTAAATTGAGAAACTTTTGCTAAAAAACGTCATTGGGACGTTCTTATTGGTCTGTCTCACCTCGTTGCTGAGTTTTCATGGTGCCCTTGCATGATGACCGTACTCGTGCCTTTTTTTTATTGTATCTATTTGTTTGTATTGCTCCATTTCTAAGCCTTAATGTATGGAGAAGCGCCCTTTTTTTTTTTTGTAGTGAGGAAAAGTTTCTTTTTGTGCCAAGAAGCTTAAAATATTATAAAAGGGTCTAAACTTTACGGGAATTGAATGATACATTCCGACATGGACAGTTGGGCAAAGTAAAAAAAAAAAAAAAAAAAAAAAAAAAATTGTCATATATGTAATAAATATTACACTCATAACAAATTAATTAAAAATGTTTTTTTATTTATTTTATCGCACTGACATAAAAACAAACTTTATCCAGATTGTGTAAGCCAAATTCCTAAAGGTCAATACAAGCATAATGAAAATAAAATAAAAGATATGTATTTGAATCGCATGGTTGCATAACATAAAAGTAACCCCAAAAGAAAGTTCAGATATGCGATGAGCAGATTTAGCACAATAAATATAACAATGATACAAAGAAAGAAAAAAAAAAGAGTTAATTAAATAGTTGGCACAAGTTGAAACATCACAATTGTTGATAAATTTCTAAACCAAGTTAATGCCACTGTGGACATTATATTGCCATTGACTTTCTGATGAATACGATTAACTTTCCAGGAGTAATCAATTCCACAAGTAAACAAAAATCCTCTTTGATACTATAAGACATCTCTATGTGTTTTGTAGATCTTCAGCTTACTGTTACATCATCCAATGCTACTACTACTACTACTTTATACCGGAAGCATGAATACATAAAGTGCATTGCATTAAATACCACTTTGTTTTATTTCCTTTTCAAACAAAAGCAGATTGTGTACTTTACTCCTTTCTTTTTGTCACATGTTAAGTTGTATCTTTTTCTGAATTCTCTTCCCTCTTCTACACGAAAGTGACGCAGCCGGAAACCCTTTATAATCATCCTCTCCTCCATAAGTCTTTTGATAAGTGAAGCTTGTACCAATATAAAAACTGGGTGTAATATAGTTGCCACCAATGAGAACATCACAGTAAAGAATTGAAATGTTACTGATAAGATGACTTGTGCTTCACCCGATATAATCAGTGTGGTGCTTATGCAACGGCTGATATGAGACACAGTTCTGGTTCAGTAGTTGCTGGAGTCCTACCAGTCCTTTTGAAAATACAGATACTTTACCACTGATACACGTAAATCTTGTGGTTTGGTGATTATGACCCTCTTTCTCTTCAATCCCAGTCTTTTTTTGCGAGCGATCTTTTCACGTTCCTCCATTGATACTGCCAGAGTGTTGTTATGGTCCGCGTATAAGCTCATGACATGATCGGGCATGCTTTTGGGCGGCGCTGTTAGCGGTAACTGTGAAAATGGATGGAGTCGGGTCAGAAAGGGTGTAGACGGAGCGAAAGGTAAGAGCGGCTGGAACGATAAATTACCGTGAAAAGGTATCATATATCAAGCTAAAATCTCTTGTCTCTTGAGTTGGCAGGCTATTAAGGCTCGAATGCTCCCCCAATGGACTGTATGTTACTCTCTTTCCATTTGCAGAATGTGTCACGATTTTCAACAATCCCAATGTCCGCAATGTTAATAGCAACTATTTTTTTTCTTCTTCGCTATTTTCGTTGGGTACAAGAATAATGCGAGGCAGCGCAATGTCTCTTCATGACTTGAAGTACTGCGTGAACACTGGACGTTTCATCAAAAGCGTATTCAAAAAAGAATAGCAGTTTACCCACATACCAGTTAGATCTGTGTTTTTTATTCAACTCATTAATGTCAGTTCGGCTTTGAGAAAAAGCTAAAACGTACTTTCTCGTTCGGAGGGGGGACATACTCACCGCCCCGTTGTTACACACACAAAAAAATAGGCTAATTATACACCGTTTTTTTTACAGACACCGTCTAATTATGAGTAAAAAGAAAAATAATATTAGTAAACATGGTAGAACGAAGAAAGCAAATAATGGTTTTTAGGAAGGATAATATATATTTGAATTATAAAATGATAGAAAAAAGGGAAAAAAAGTCAAGTATTTTGATAAAAATCAGAAAAATCGCTTGTGTAGATATCCCTGTGAGCTGTTACAGCTTTTTTGTGAAGGGAGCTGATGTTGGGCCAATGCTCATAGGCAATTGGCTTGTTGTTTTTGATGTTGCTTTTGCGTTCTAAAAGATAAAAATGTGAATTACTCGGGAAGATGATGATCGGGTTAGTCGAATGCTGAGTATCTAACTCGAAAAAAAAAAAAAAAGTTTGTCTCGACTTGTTGTATACAACAACCCCTTATTGTCATATTCAATGCCAGTTTCTTTAAAGATCTTGGGTGATGAGCTTAAGAGGACCACTGGTCGTTTAAAAGTATCTGTAACGAGTTGTGGGCAACCAACAGTATCGAACCACATAAAATAATCCGTAGAGTCGAGACACGGGGACTTGTTCGTATTCAATTTCGTTTCGAAATACTTGATATCAAGCTCGATAGCTGCATACACGTTTCGGTAAGAAAGGAGAGTGCTGAGCATTGATTTTTTTACCTGAACCCAACCCTCTACATGGCCGAACAATGCAAGGCTCACTGCTCTGAACTCGCAGTTGCCATCACCTTGCGGATTGACAAGGGCTAATGTCTGGGCAGCGTCCAACGGATGTAACTGTTGGAGCAAACCAGGATTACTATCAATGGTGTCTATACCTTTTATGACAGCAACCGGTTGATCTAAAATATTTTTTTATTGTATAAGAACAAACTTACTTCAGGGAGACGGTTTTCAAGAAGCTGGTTGCCACATTTGGTTTTTTTTTCTTGCTTTTTTAATTGTTTAGTCTTTGGTAAGTCAAGAATTTATTATCAGCCTTCCGTTTCTTAGATTCTTGCTTAATGGCATGGTCTTCGTGTTCTATCCCCAACTTTTCTCTCTTGGTGCTCTTTGGTCGGCCCTTCGGAGAAATTACAGTTGCTGGAGGAAGGGCTGACTCCACAGATGACTTACCTACAAGCTCATCGTATAAGGCGTCAATTCGCTTAAGGACGTCTTCGGGTTCTTGTTGGCTACTGACGGTCTTCAACAGCAAAGAAAATCTTTCAAGTCTCAACATCAAACGACTTTGAGGGCTTTTTGGGTCGTCACTACAAACTGTTGGCTCCGGTTTATCTTGTTTAATCTCGGCAATGATTGCAACTAGATGTTTGGAGCTCAATGTTCACGAACTTAAATAAAAATAAAAATCTTACCACTTCCTTTGACGTAATATATTCTCCAACGTTTTGAAATTGCTTTCAGAGGGATGACACCATTGTTCTTGAAAAGCAGTTTGGCTAAGGAATGTCTACATGGAAGATTGTAGTTTCTTCTTAATGAGCAAAGACAAGGTTTTTCTCCATGAACGACAGGACTCTTGTGGTTTTGGTCTTCGCTAGCCAATCTCATTTCCAGAAGCCCCAACTTTATGTTCTCAAGCGCAAAGCTAGTAACATTCATTTTTATGAGACTGATTTTGGCCATAATATCAGAATTAAGTAGCATTGTTTGCTGCGACAATGCTTCTCTCGTAGACTGTAAATCTCGGTACCCCTCCTACATTTGATAGTTAGTTTATGATACGCAAATAATTTTGCAAATATTGAGAATAACATGTTATTAAACTAAGAAAAAAAGTTAAACTTTACTCGTTTCTGGGTCCATGCATTGATCTTGTCTGTTACAACAGATATGCTTCCGGAAGAAGTATGCGCGTGACGCTTAATATTAGTGTGGGTTGCTTCAACTCTGTTGGAAGTTCGATTACCCATGTGCATGAGTGAATTATCATGATATCCTGCCCAAAATCTAGCCTTTTTCATCATGCTAAAGAAAATAGTTTAGTTGATTTTTGACAGAATATTAAATATTTCCACATAAGCATATATGTAATTAAGAGGACTACATACAATTCCAAGTACTTTCTCATAATAATAGCACCATCTTTAGTGCAAAGCCCGGGCCGAGACACAAGAGCATCATACTCTGCTTTTGCAGCTTTGAATTGTTCCAAAGTGGAGCAAACAAAAGCCATCTTCTGAACAATCTTTAAAAAGCTGCGAACTTCAAGTTGCATTCCAGGATCTATTTGATTGTAGTTCGAGTTAGTCTAAAAAATACATGTAATCTGGCTGGCCTAATAGCTTACTGTTTGCTTTTACTTTCGATGTTAAATTTTTTTTAAACCGAAGAAAATTACGTTGAATATGTATCCAACAAAGGATCTGCTTACTGTTAGGAAAAACAGATTTTATGTCTTCTAACAAAGCCTCTTCATTATCGGTTACGAAACACTTGGGTAACAAATTTTCATTTGTGCTGATAGGCCACACAATATCTCTAAAACATTGAAGAGCCCATTGGTATCTCTCCGTTGTTTCTTTGTCCATCCAACAACCAGCAATAGGAACAGTTGTTAGCTGTTTTGGCTTTTCTTTCGAACGCAAAGCACCGGCAACAACAAAATTTAATAACACCATCTTATGTGAATTTGTCTTATAAGTAGCATCAATAATTATGCACTCTGACAGTCTACGAGCTTCTTCGATGCCGTGTTCATGGATGAAAAAATAGATTGTATTCTATTGTCTTCATTTGTCAAATATCGAACATGATGATTTGTTGTTTCTAGGCGTTTAATAAAATCCCAGACAAAGATGCTATCATCTCTACAGAATCGTTGTTGAATGTTCGTGAGATCTGTAACAGTAACATTACAAACGTCTCTTGTTCTCAACAACTATAGACAAAATAACAATTTAACATTCGTATTTAACTACGAGTTTCGTCTTATTTTGTAAGTTGTTCTACAGTTTACGTATAATATGTCTTTATTTAAACTAAAAGAGATCACAAACAATACTAACTCCTTACAAAACCCACTATTTATTTTTAAATCTCTTACCTCCAAGACTGCACTGGGAGTGCTTCCACTTTGCATCATCTTGATCGCAGATTCCTGGTCATCAGCTTCCAGTTTTCTATTGACGTGGTACATCTTGCGGTTATTGCTGACAGGATGAGTATGCTCAAGGCACGTCTTACTCACAAACCAGCGTTTCTCCACGTCCTTTAAATCCATCTTTGGATGGATGAAGGCTGTACACCCAACCTTACCTGTCTTTCGGTTGGGTCTCTTGAATCCACCCTCATCATCATTGCCGTCTTCTATTTTTCACTTTGTTACTATAATTATAAGACCACTGAAGTCGAAAAATATATACTTTCTACGCCTCTGGTGCTACTATAATCTCCAAAGTTCTTGCATACAAGTTTTATGTACACTTTGTCACTTCTCAAAGTTTCAAAGGGTATGTTTTGAGCTTTGCAAAACTCTTGCATTTCCGCTCTTGCAGAATTCTTATCAGCAAATGTCTTCTTTGTTGGAAACTCTTTTTCGAAAGCCTCTTTCATGCCAACAACAGCTTCACTGCTGCCAACAGTGTCTTCGAAGGATGGGACTGGAAAATCAGTCCCATAGCTTCCTTCTTCATCATCTTCTACTTCTTCTTCTTCAACGTTACTGACTGTGTTCCAGTCAAACTCGTCCGTAAGACCTGTTTTGACAGGAGCATCTTCGCGTTCTTCCTTGCTAACATTGGCAAACGTTTCTTCAAGGCCATCGTTAATGTTCTCCTTGTCGTTATACTCGGAAAGAAGTGCTTGAATAAGCAGCTCAGTTTCGTTCAACATTTCTTCGGTCATTTCAGTCATTTTTTTTTTTTTTTTTTTGTAAATAAATTTTAGTAACTGGATATTAAGGGAAGGTATAGTAGAATGAGTGGCATGGGTTTCTTGTAGAGATAAAATATCAAGTTGTTGAAGACGAAGATAACGAATATAAGACGACTGTACTGTTGAAGATTGTGTCTTCACTAAACTGTTACAGTTTAGTGTTGCATAATTAAGATTGATTTTTTCCCCATTAAAGATTATTTTTATCTTTAGGAGAAGGCTCTGGATCTCCTTGGACATTGGAGACAGAACCCACAAATGTCTTAAACGTTTTAAAGGTACCCTGGGTAGCGTTCTGAGACTTGATATTTATTTCTGAATGGATCGTATGCATACTGGTATCCGTCCCATACTCATCCTCATCATCCTCGTTATCCGATTGTGTATCCTTAATTTCGTCATTAGGGTTATAGTCGAAATCATCCATGTCACTATCGCTATATAATTGTTCGTCTAAGATGGTCCTTTTTTCCACTTCGAAATTGTCACCTAGTGTCAAATCGATCTGTTCTACAGGTACATGCTTCTTGTGGTGACCGGTCGCACTAATTGTCGTCTCAATTGAGGGTGCCCATTTTGATTTCATTAATTCCTCAGAAGCATCCGGTTTAGCATCTTCATTTTGGGATTAATCTATGTAGGTCTTTCTAGGTTTCTTAAACTGATTGGGTCTCTTTTTTTTAGACTTAGGGTCAGGACATTCAGCTGCACGGTGGCCATATTTATCACGAGTAGCACAAAATACCAGCAGACGTTTTTTGACATTCGTACTTGTATGGTCTTCAGAGTGACAGTATCGGCACCAAGTAGGCATATCCGGGAAGGTCGCATAACAGTATTCCTCTTCATTCCAATTAATTGTATGTTGGAGAGTGGCATACGATTGTCCTGTAAGTTGCTGAATAATCGTATACCCTGTACTTAAAACCATCCTTCAGTGAATGAGTATCGGAGGCCAATATCAATGACCGTGCCGAATGATGCTAAAGCTTTACGTAAACCTTCCAGTATTTCGGGTTCAGGTAATAAAGGAATCTCAGAAAGACTTAGTTGGATTACCTTTCCATCGCCTTCTATGGCAGGGCATGGAAGGAGTCGGGATTTCAATTTCTCGTAATATACACCTTCAGCTGTGAATTTTGTCAAAATCTCGTTAGAGGGGTGGATCTCTATTTATCGCTCAGAGCTTTTGCCTAAAAATTTGATTCCATAAAAGTTTTTAGCCCTGGAGTACTGGTGAACAATGGTAGTGAGATGTTCAACATCTGAGATCGTTGGAACTTTCGAAATGTCGAGTAAGAAACCTTGACGAGATCTCGCATGTCGCCAGACACTTGTTCTAATAATTATATCGGTGTCAACCGTTCCTGTCGAGTCGTTACTGGCAAGTATGTCGTTGTCTATGAGGGATTTTTTGGTGGTGGGGACGCGTTTCGTTACTGCGTCCCTGTAAGAAATTCCATTTTGGGGTCCCGGCGGGGGCTGTTTCTGTTTTTTAGCGGAAAGAGCCATGAATCTCTGAAAGAAAGAAACGAGGTCCTCAGGGATCCCGATTCAAATTAAAAGACAGGCATGCGGACTGGATCATCAAGTACATCGACGAAAGATCTACTGCTGCACTTGCTCAAGTTCTGGAAGATTTGACGAATCATTTTTCGGATGAGAATATTCAGGTGAGTAAGTCAGCATTGCATAGATTTATGAGAGAAAAATGTGCTTTATCTATGAAAAGACTTGAGAAAATACCTGCGAGAAGAAACCACATTGATGTAATCACACAACGTCGAGAGTCGGTAGAGGAGTGGATTGCTAATGAGGATATGGACTTTGAAAAAAACTGCGTGTTCATAGACGAAGCAGGATTTAACATAAATATCACCTGTAACAGAGGTTGGTCAAAGAAAGGCAAGCCTGCGAAAGCTATTGTACCTACCTCTCGCAGCACTTCAATCACTATTTTAGGCGCAATTTCAACTGACGGTGTAATTGACATATCATTAAGAAAGCCTACCTCGACAATGGGGATTAAAAAGAGAAAGGTCAACGGTAAAGAAGTTGTCGTAAATGGTAGAGTGGGTACAAGATCATCTCATTTCATGAGCTATCTTAACAGCATGATGGATTGTTTAGATAGAAATGGATTACAAGGCTATTATCTTGTAATGGATAATGCACCAATCCACAAACCATTTGCAATCAAAGCGTTAATAGAAGAAAGAGGCTATAAGTACGTTTACTTGCCTCCATATTCCCCCTTTCTTAATCCAATTGAGGAATTTTGGTCGAAGGTAAAGAGTGGTATCAAAAGAAACCCTTTGGACACAGGCGATCTTTTGACTCCTCGAATTATGGAGTCAATTACAAATGTAACTTTACAGGATTGTCGTGGATGGATTCGACATTCGGTTAGCTTCTTTCCTCGATGTATTGCCATGGAGAAAATGCTTTAAGTTAATAAACAATTATAAAAAAAATACTTGTCTTTGAAAAAATATTGGTATCTTTTTAAAAAATTAGATTGAACTTTTTGAAAAATAGTGGAGCGCTTTTTGAAAAATTACTGATGCCTTTTTGCAAAATTAGGGAAAATATGGTGGGAAATCCAGTATCACTAATAAATCACAGAGACTCCGTCTCCATATAAACAAAAAAACTTACTAAATGTTAAGAAGTTGATTACAGTCAATTGGAGTTTGATGGTTGTCACCAGTCTGAATTGTACAGTTTGATATAAATCTCAGCCTGATTTGCCAAGCAATTGTGGATCCGGTGCTGGGAACAGTGATCACACTTTGCCGCTTCGAGTCTGACCATTCTTAGTCAACGCAGTGAAGATACTCACTGGTTATGAAAGCTTTAAGAAAGAGAAATTTAAGAAAAAGGGGGCGCATTATCTACCAGCTACTATTATGCAGTACTATTAAAGTAATGTTTGTTTTGGCACTAAATTTCAGTGACAATTGATTCTTCTAATTTATCAACATAAACGTTCTTCTGTATGATAATCTTCATCAAAGCTGGGTCGTTACAGTTTGATGTAAGAATGCGATTTGATGTATACAGACATAACTTTTGTCTTTTTTCATTCTCATATCGACAAACTTTTAAATAAAAACTATCTTTATTGGCCATAAACATGATCGTTCATCTTTAAATACGACCCATTGCACATGTGATTGTTTACATTGAGCCAGCGGTTCTAAAGACAACAAAAAAAAATCCTTTAAATTTGTAACTATATTATTTTGCATGTTTGGTTTCCGAAGCCTTGATCCTTATGTGTATGAAAATAGTATGACCAATTATTATTACTATTTATAAGAGATAGAGCTGTTCTACATAGCACTCAGGCTTCTCCTGTTTTGCATATCTATATTTTGTGTAATTCAAATAAAATATAGCATCATAATTACATAATCATTTCTAAGTAGTAAGACTAATATTAAAAAAGAGGTCATAAGGCTTGCATACTTCTATCTATGTACTCTGTTTGCAAAAAAAAAAAAAAAAAAAAAAAAAAAAAAAAAAAGTCATCGTTAAATCATAGACAATATTACTCTTTTGTAACGCTAACTAAACTTGAACAAAGAGACACATTGAACAATACAAAAAAAAGATCAATTGTCTTTTCACCAGCATATGTCAACAATGACCTAAAATAAAGAATACAGTTTCTGTCTTGAGAAAACAAAAGCAACATATTTTAATAAAAAGAAAAAATGACTTTAATACAGCGTATTATCACAAGGTAAAGAAACCCCAATACAGGATGCATGTATAACAAAGGATTTCTTATAAAAGAAAGACGTTTTGACTATTTTTAATTTTCCTTTTTATTTCACCAAAAGAATATATTAGTTCTATATATCAACTATGGGTTCCTGCTGTTCTAAAGATCAAAGTACACCTGGTACTGGTTTTGGTCACTTTTAAAAGCAAAGTGTTTCTAAACTTACATTCAATAAACACAATTTTATACTGCTTGGTTATTCTCGTTACATTTACTCTACAAACAAAACCTTAATTATGATATTCTCTACTACTTGATAGTTGATTAGTTTATATATGTTTGTCAATGACTTTTTTTAAACAAGCTAGTACATAAGTAGTCAAGCCCTAAAAAATTGCTTTTCTTTTCACATTTAGTATCTGTCAGTTTCTAAGTATAAACAAAACAAACCCAATTAGGATAAATCTTAAACAGTATTTACAATAGGAATTCAGACAAATCTCATTTTCTTTAAACTTTCCACCTCAAAAAAACCATGAATGTAATAACAAACAATCTGCCGTGCCAGCTACTTAGGTCCATCACTATGGCCGAAGCCTTGGTGACAATTCGATCGGATTTGTTACAAATGTCAAAGAATACGAACTTTGTATTTAAATCGAGAATAACTACGGTAGCAGAAAAAAAGTACGCCGCCTACAAGTGAAGTACTTTTAGTGATGTACTTTTTGGTTGCCTAACAACGATTTAGCACATTGAAACGTAAAAACGGATATCAGTTTTTTTTTTTTTTTTTTTTTGTTCCTTTGTTCCAGGTGCGCGTAGTTGCATCTAAAAGGAATCGGGTAACCCCTTCGCTGTCCATAAGTGGTCAAGGGAAACAATGGCGCAGAACAAGGTATACCCGATCTTACATACACCCTGATTCTCGGTTGTCAAACTGCGGCATTTATTGTGAAGGCTTGAACATCAAGTGCTACGATAATTTAATTGGCCCCGTCAGTCCAAAACCATTTAATGAACGGAAATTCAATCTTTGGGTGATTATATCTTTTTACACGTGTCTCATCTCTTTCATCTCGCTTTAATAACAATAAAAAGGTGCAACCAAAAAAACAATGTCTAGCATGAAATGTAGACTTCTAACATTGACAGGTCTGTATTTTTTACTTTTTTATTTTTTACAGTAGGGAGTTACGAAAATGGCCATGAATATGTTGACAAAGGTTTGGGGCGAGAAAAAATGAGGGCAATGACCAAAGTTGTAACATTTTTTTGTTTTTATAGTTTGAATCAAAAAGTAACCGAGTAAAAGGTATATCTTTTCACCCAAAGAGACCCTGGATTTTAGCGTCACTGCATAACGGTTGTATACAGTTATGGGATTACCGAATGGGAACATTAATGGAGAGATTTGAAGAGCATGACGGTAAAAAAATTAAAAAGGGAGGTCTGAGGTTAGAATAATGCATTAATTAGAAGAATCAGGGCCTGTACGTGGTGTTTCCTTTCATTCAACGCAACCACTTTTTGTATCTGGTGGAGATGATTATAAGATTAGGGTATGGAACTACAAGACCAAAAAATGCTTGTTTACATTGAATGGACACATGGATTATATTCGCACTGTTTTCTTTCATCATGAATATCCTTGGATTATTTCAGCCTCAGACGATCAAACGATTCGAATTTGGAATTGGCAGTCTAGAAATTGTATTGCTATCTTGACAGGTCATAACCATTATGTGACCTGTGCTCAATTTCACCCAAAACAGGATCTCATTGTGTCTTCCTCGACTGATCAAACGGTACGCGTATGGGATATCTCGGGTTTGGTGAAAAAGAATAAATCTCCTGCTCCCATGTCCTTTGACACCTCTTTTGCTCCTGGTAATCCTCAGGCGGATTTATTTGGATCCATGGATGTCATGGTCAAGTATGTGCTTGAAGGTCATGATCATGGTGTGAATTGGGTTTCTTTTCATCCTACTTTACCTCTTATTATATCTGCTGGTGAAGATCGTCAAGTGAAACTTTGGAGAATGAATGGTAAAAAAAAAAAAAAGGAGAATTATTTGGCATTGCATAGACATATTCACATTATAATAAAATAGATGTCAAGGCATGGGAAGTAGACAGCTGTCGAGGATCATCAAACGGCGTATCAAGTGCAATTTTCCATCCCAAGCAAGAGCTTATTTTATCAGCCGGCGAGGATCGATCAATCCGGGTATGGGATCTTACCAAACGAACCTCGGTTGCTACATTTAAGCGTGATCAAGATCGTTTCTGGGTTCTTGCGTCTCATCCCGAGCTAAACTTGTTTGCGGCAGGACATGACAATGGTTTGATCGTCTTTAAATTGGAACGTGAAAGACCTGCTTTTCAAGTCAGCGGTAACCAATTATTCCATGTCGAGAAAAAAGTGCTTCAGATGTACGATCTTTCGACTTCTTCAAGTCAGGAACTTTTGAGCGTCAAGAAATTAGGTTCTCAATTTATTCAGCCTCGTAATTTATTTTACAACCCTGCGGAGCGTACAGTACTTGTTACCACTGTAAAGTAACAACAACAACAAGGAATCCCACTTTGTTATGGCAGGTTGTCTAACTTTTTTTTTTTTTTCTTATTTATTTAAATAGTTGGAAAAAGGTGGATTATATGAACTGTACCGATTACCCAAATCAACCACCGGCGCCCTTCCAGAACCAAGTGACGAATCCAAACGAGGAAAAGGATACAACGCCTTATTTATTGCTCGAAATCGATTTGCAGTCTTTGATAAAGAGAACCAACAGATTGAAATCCGTGATTTATCCAATATCGTTACCAAGTCATTCAAGGCTCCTACAGCGGGTGTGACAGATATATTTTATGCTGGTGCTGGATCGTTATTGATTGCCAATGGGTCCAGTGTATTTTTGTTTGATATCCAACAACGACGTGTGATTGCAGAAGTGGATGCAGTGTCAGTGAAATATGTGGTCTGGTCCGATGATCTTTCGATGGCAGCACTTTTGAGTAAACATATGGTGACCATCGTGGATAAGAATTTGAAATTGATTAGTCAAACACATGAGACGATTCGAATTAAAAGTGGTATCTGGGACAATTCCGGTGTATTCCTGTACTGTACTTTGAATCATATTAAATATGCATTACCTGAAGGGTAAGAAAAAAAGAAAAAGAGACGAATTTTTTTATTTTTCTATAGAATTAATCAGGATTTTTTTTTTTTTTTTGAAAAAAAAAAAAAAAAAAAAAAAAAATAGAGACAATGGTATTATTCGTACCCTTGAGCAACCTGTGTATATGACCAAAGTACAAGGAAAAACACTCCATGTTCTTGGTAGAAATGGAAAGCCTGGAAAGTTAGAGATCGACCCTACCGAATTTAAATTTAAATTAGCTTTAGCTAAACGACAATATGAAGAAGTATTGCATATTATTCGTACTTCCAATTTGGTAGGTCAAGCCATCATTGGGTATTTGCAAAAGAAGGGATACCCAGAAATTGCACTTCATTTTGTCAAGGACGATATCACTCGCTTCGAACTTGCGCTAGAATGTGGAAATTTGGATATTGCTTATGAATCAGCTCAAAATCTGGATAAGAAGGAACAGTGGGTTAAATTGGCTTCCGAGGCTTTAAAACACGGTAATTTTAAAATTGTGGAACTTGCTTATCAGCGTGCCAAGAATTTCGATCGTCTTTCGTTTCTTTATCTTGCCAGTGCCAATGAAACAAACTTGCGTCAAATGTTAAAAATTTCTCAACTTCGTGGTGATCCCATGTCGAGATTTCAAAATGCTACCTACTTGGGTGACGCCATGGAGAGAATACGTGTGCTTCAGGATGTTGGACAGATTCCTTTGGCTTATTTAACAGCTAAATCGTATGGTTTGACGGAACAAGCGGATGCTATTTTGGCTGCGGCTGGAAAGACAGAGCTCGATATCGAATTGCCTGAAGAGGATACATCATCAACCTTGGCCTCATCTTTATTCAGCACACCTCTTACACCATTGAAGGATCCTAATTGGCCACTTTTGACTGTATCCAAGAGTTTCTTTGAAGGGGTATTTGCAAAGGATAAGAACACTGGTAACACGGGTTCTACTGGACCAGCATTTGGTTACGATGAAGGCATTGATAATATTGAAGAGGCGAGTGGTGATTGGGGAGCGGATGAGGATACGGATAATGTTTTTGGTGTGTCTACACAGCATCATGCCCATCATGATGATGACTTGCCCATTGATTCTGATCATGAAGGAGGTGGATGGGATGACGATGCTGATATTCGTGCCGATATTGACGCTGAAATCAGTAACGTTGCTGCCAAGGAAACCGCAGAATTTGTTGTGCCTGAATCGGGACTTTCTGAAACAGCATTATGGGTTAAGATGTCACCATTGGCAGCAGATCACATTGCAGCAGGCTCATTTGATAATGCTATGCAGGTAAACATATAAATCAAAGCGAAGTAGCCCCAAGAAATGATTGGGAGGGGAATGCTAACATCAAATTTTTATTATTATCAAAGATCCTAAATCAACAAGTGGGAGCTGTGAATTTTGCACCCTTGAAATCTCACTTTATGTCAATTTATCAATCCACTCGTACTTTTGTTGCATCCAATGCGTCTAACCCTTCTTTGGCCTTCCATCTTCGCAGGGATGCTGAACTAGCCAACATTGTGAAGAGTTCACCTGTGATTGTGCATCACTTGCAAAATTTGATCTCTGTGCAACTTCAATCAGCCTACAAATTGTTTTCGGGTGGTCGACTCCCCGCCAGTGCAACGCAGTTCAAGACCTTATTACACTCACTTTTGTTTACGATTGTAAACACAAAGGACGATTTAGAAGAAGCGCTGCAATTGGTTCAGATCTGTCGTGAGTATCTGATGGGTTTAGCTCTTGAACAACAACGTCGATCTGTTACTGCTAGCGAACCCAATAATTCAAAGCGGGCATTGGAACTTGCTGCGTATTTTACCCATTGTCAATTACAAACACCTCATTTGCAACTGGCTTTGCGTCAAGCTGCCAAACAAGCGTTTAAGCTCAAGAATTTCAATACTGCAGCTCAATTCTCTCAGAGACTGTTAGAATTAGCTCCACCCAAAAAGATTGCTGACGAGGTAAACAACATATAGACAGATATATATATATAAGGGTGGAGGGCATAGTTTGTATTCATTGTTAACCTCTTTTATTAATCATTAGGCACGTCAAATTCTTGCAGTGTGTGAACGTAATTTGCGTGACGAGGTGACTTTAGATTATGATCAATATAATCCGTTTGTGGTATGTGGATTGTCCTTTGAGCCCATTTATAAGGGATCTCCCAAATCTACTTGTCCTTTCTGCCAAGCTTCTTACAAGCCTGAATACGCAGGCAAGGTGTGTACTGTCTGTGAGGTTTCTCAAATCGGATCATCTGCTTCCGGGTTACGTTTGATGACTTAATTTATTTCTCTTCGTCCTCCTTCAACCACGATCAACCTGCTACTACTACTATTATTACTTATTCATTTAATGCTTTTCCTACCTCACTTTTTTGTTTTAGAAAAAGTGTATCAATCTATTTACTTGATAAAAATTTGTAAACTGCCCCCCCCCCCTATAACAACGCACAAAAGACTTGTGGAAGTATATCCATGAAGGGAAATGACGCTACTAGAACGTGGGACGCTTTTTGTTCAATACAAATGCATTTTTTTTTTTATTTGCCCTTATAACCCAAACTTTTTGTGGGGAGGGCATGTTTCAGAGGGACGAAAAACGGATAATGTCCGGCATAAAAAAAAAGGGGGGGGGGATTTCCTCGTAGTGTCTTTTTTTTTTTTTTTTTTTTTTTTGAGGCAATAGAATATGGGCGTGGTTGATCTCTGGAAGCTAATTGCCGACAGTGAAAAGAAATACAGTTTAGAACAACTCAGTAACTGGACCGAAATAAAAAAAGAAAGAGGATTAAGAGTCGCCATTGATGTTGCGTTATGGACTTTCCAGGCAAGAGCAAGCGTGGTTGGAGAGTAAAGTGGCCCCCATCCCATTTTTTATTATTATTTATTACTATTAACCCATTAATACCACTATTTTGTAACAAAATAAAAACAAAAATAGCTCTAGTGAATTAAGATCAGTGTTTTTTCGATTTTGTCGGTTATACGAGTTAGGCATCCGACCTGTGTTTGTATTTGATGGACCGAATCGACCTAAGAAGAAACGAAACAAGATTATACAAACGATGCCCTTTGAGACCACCTTTGGAAGAGGATTGAAGGGTCTGATTCGACTTTTTAATTTCTCCATGTGGGAGGCATATGGTGAAGCCGAAGCCGAATGTGCCATGCTAGAAAGACTAGGGTATGTAGATATGGTATTTACGGGTGACAGTGATGTGCTTTTGTTTGGTGCACGACGTGTGGTGAGACATTGGCCATCCAAGCGAAACGAGCCTCTATCATGTTATGACCAGACTTGGATCACAGATATGACGGGTTGGGATAGATCGGACCTGATTTTGGTAGCTTTGCTTCGAGGCTGTGATTATGATACAAGTGGTACTAGAGGTGTTGGTATTGGATTATCAGGGCAGCTTGCCAAATGTCACTTTCATCGTGCATTGATGGATGATATTCAACGTTTTGGCAGAGAGACACCTTTAGATGAGGAACGGGTACAACACTTGTTTGACTCATTAACGTATGAATTACATAATAACAGCACAAAGAACCTCAATCGAAGACGCAATGTAGATTTAGACGCCAAATTTTTTGATTTTTCTATTGTCCAAGATTTCATTCATCCAAAGACAAACATTGGTATTGCCAAGGACGAAGGTCTGATGACAGCTGCTAAAGAACTCGAAGCGAATTTAGATAGACGACATGAACCTGATTGGGTGAACCTTGCTGCTTTTGCTCAACTCCAGTTTAAATGGCCTGCAGACTATGTCTTGAAAAGGTTCTCAGCATTGTTGTACCCAGGTTATATGGTAAACTCTTTACGTAGTAGAAGAATCCCAACAGTACCGATACACCCACTTCGAACTTCTTCCAGTGTGAGTAATTCGCAACGTAGTCATGTGGACAGGAAACAACGGACGTTGGATGAATTTTATCGGGCGACACCACGGTTACACCAAATGAGTGAAAAGGGTAGCGATTTGGTCCAGATCTCTGGTTCCAAAATAGCCAGTGACAACATTAAGCTTTATCGTGTTGAATGGGACAAATCCAGTTGGGAGACGTTTCAGAATAGGCTCAAACTAAAATTAGATTTTCAGGCCTTTCATCATGATGTGGTGATAGACGATGATGACGACGAGGCCGTTGAGTGTGGTGAGACGGTTAAGACGGATCCTTTTTTGGTTGTTAAGAGACAATGGGTGGATGCAGCACAAATACACAGAATATACCCTGCTGCTGCCTTGAAATATCAAAACCGACCCAAGAAGTCTGTCACCGCACGACAATCGATGGTCGATAGTTTTTTAGTTCTTCCGCCTAAACGACGAAAATAAAAAAATATAGATCGCATGATTACATGTGTGCCCTTATTATAAAATCAGACAAACTATAGGACATTTATATATTATTGGTTTTTATTACACAGTTGAACTTTGTGGGTGCCGGGTTTACGCCTACATAACCAGTTGGAAATCCTAGCTTTTTTTTCCAAATATTCCTTTTTCGTTTTAGCAATTTTTGTGCGACTCACAACAATCACACGAAAAAAACAAATAAACACTGCTCCAAAATTTTAAAAAATGTAAAATATAAATAGTTTATTAAAATGATAAAAAGTTTGTGCCGGCAAAATTTGATGAGCGTATTGCAGCGAATTTCGTAAAGACAAAACAGATCTGCTTCTAAAAGCATTTGACAATCAAACACTAATTACACAAAAGACATGCTAATGGTTTGCTTAATACTTAAGCCCACCTTTTAAACGGCCTTCAACGTTCTTATACATTGTATAACTAAATAATAATAATGATGGTAAGTAAAACAATCCAAAAGAAGTAATAATTTTATTTTATTTTTACCCTTACTGGAATAAAAATAATTATACTAAAAATACGTGAATGATGTTAATTGCCTGTATATAATAAAAGGATGATGAAAATTACATCTTCAAAACACGAAAAAGGGAACTAAAAATAAAATGAAACGCGTGTTAGCATAGAATTATTATTACAAAAAAATATCTCTGCTTGGAGGCTATAGTAGACAGCTCTAAGTGAACTGAGCTCTTATCATAAAAAACGTTTTTTTCTTTCATTATTAAATGCCGTGCACAAACTTAAACGTCTGGATAAATTAGAAGGGTAGCATCATCGATCATATCTATGCAGCGATCTTATTGGAGAAAAGGGAAAAAGCATAATCAATTTTTAATCGTCCAGAAAAATTGCAATGATAAAATACCGCATTCAAAACAAGTTAACATTATTGGCTAAAAAACAGTTTATTTTATCCGTTAAATATGATTTGGATGCTTCTCTTTTCTTTTAGACACTAACCGAGATTGTGGTTAAATGTTATTTTACCTTTCTTAAGTGCAACATGAATAAAAAAGTTGTTACGGAGAAGAAAAGGGACGTTCCATCTAAAATAAATACAAAAGAAGATGACGATCGTTTCAAAGGTAAAGCTTTACAAGTAAACGACTAACAAAGACTCAACGTATATATCTATATTACAGAAATGGCCTGTATAGATTGCCATGAAGAAGGGCATGAACAAAAAATACTTCAAGTGCTTGTTCTACAGAGAAGCTTCTGCGAATGATGGTAATTTTGTGATAATATTTACTGTTTGTAGTGCTATATTTTAACATGTGTGGGCTCCTCCTCTACCAAAAAAAAAGAAAGCAAAGTTTTACTGTTAAATCTGAAAAAAAGTCTGTCGAAGAGAAGAAAGATTGACCCGGGCCCGACAGCCGACGTTTGTAGAAGCTGCAAACAAACAGGCCATAAACAAAGGTCCAAAGATTGCCCCAATTATAATCCTTCTAAAAAGGATGTACTGCAAGATAATCTAGGTGCCAACTATCAAGCCTATAACCGCAAAATTCCTTTTAATACAATCTTTAATTATACGTATAAAGATACGTTAAGGAACAAAGTCATAGCCACATCAAGATACATAAGACAGATTGTGATTAGGGCTATGATTTTCAACATTTACTACTGTCTTCAAAATATTGACTGTATTCCAAATTCTATATTCCAACAAAACTACTGGTACTCGTTATGTCAATTAGTAGGCTCAGGCAAGATCACAAGCAGTGTACATGTTAATGAGCAACTTTTGACTGTTTGGAACAAATTTCGTTCCTTATATCCATTTGCAATATACAACGAAGCACCTCCAAAAAGGCGCAAGCGATTCATTGGCGGCGGCTTGTGTAAAAATTGCAACTTCATATACAAATCATGTTGCTGAAAAATTTGAGAGTAGAGTCATTCAGTATTTAAAGTACTGTTTACAAAAGGAGTTGACGATAAACCATAGTTGTACCTACTATTTTGTTTCCGAATCTAACCTGTTTGTATGTTTCAGACCATAGAACCACGAGATGTGGCCAAGATTGCGATTAATTATTGTTATCAATTTATCTGTGGCGGTAAGCCTAGCTGGGGAACCACGGACAATATTCTGAGTGAAGACCAAAAATTGAAAATACAAGAGATATGCCTGCCTCTAAAAAGGCTGCTCCCCACAAAAGTTACTTTGGTCACCTTATCAAAATCTCCAGAAAGCTTCATTCAGTTTTTAGCTTTTATCCTGTCATCCTATGAAAGTAAAAGTGAAAATCCAGAAGAAACCCCGTTAGAGAAAGCAAGAGAATGGGGTAGAGGCGATTAAGACTGGGACGCCTACAACAAAAACTGCAGATGTTAATACATACAGAAATTATATCCAACACATTTTCAGTCACCTGAATTTTTTTTAAATTTTTATTAAGCTGTATTCATGAAGAGAATGGTTGACGTTGCCAGCCAAAATGAAGCCGGAAACAATCAAGTGGCCATGCAAGTCAATGACCGTGACACCAATTCACTCAAGACGCTTTTTGGGAGATTTAAAAATGCGGAATCACCTACAAGAATGTAAAGGTTCAATTGATGATACTTATACAACTATTAACAATAACTGTTGATCATCCGCCAGGTACTCCAAGTAGGGGACCTTTGAGTGTGGAGGCAAGGGAGATTGAAGAGCTGATCAAGCTTTAAACGGCTGAAGCGGAGCTAGGAGGAGTTGATGATCGATTCGAGGATGGTGATGTGGAGATAGAGCCTGTGGTCACGGCAGTGGGGGGGGGGGAACTCCTGCGATTCAAAGCTTTTATTATCGTACTTACTACTACCACCCAATATTGAAACAGTCTAACTTGACTTTTATTTAAGCACTCTTTTTTTTGGGGGTGGACACATGAAACTCCATTAAACTCTGTACTATTACATGATAAGCAGGGAATGAGGCTGTGACAAGTGTTTGACTGAGTCTGTGTAAGAAAACGTCTCATGAGAAGCTTATTTGCATGTTTTAATATAAAAAAGATTCGGGTCTAAAAATAAAACTGTGTGAACCCAGGCAACAACAAACATATTTATACTCGGGATGATACAAAAGTGACTCAAAAATGTGATACGACACTGTTAAAAAAACAAGTTTTTTTTTTTGCTACTCCGGTCTTTTTTATTTTGAAATGCATATTTTTTTTTTCTTTTTCAGGTATGATTTCTCGTGTGCATCTCTCTTTTGTTGAATTATAATTGGTGGTAGGGGTTTTTTTTTTTTTTTGGATGTATGTAATTTTTTTTTTGACAATTAAACAAGAGAGAGAGAGAAAGGATGTTGTGTGGGGGGATATTGGTAGAAAAAATGAGAAAACAGCATAAAGAAAAGAAACTCTTATTCTTCCAAAATATCATCTTCTTCTACATAATCCTCTTCGTCCTCAACATAATCTTCATCGATAGTAGCTTCTTGATATTGTTGATATTCGGAGACCAAATCGTTCATATTCGACTCCGCCTCAGTGAACTCCATTTCGTCCATACCTTCACCTGTGTACCAATGCAAGAAAGCCTTTCTTCTGAACATGGCTGTGAATTGCTCATTGACACGCTTAAACAAGTCTTGAATAGCAGTACTGTTACCAATAAATGTACCAGACATCTTGAGACCAACAGGAGGAATATCACAAAGCGAAGTCTTGACACTGTTAGGAATCCATTCAACAAAGTAAGAAGAGTTCTTTTGTTGAACAGCCAACATTTGGTTCTCAACTTCCTTTGTGGAAAGACGACCACGGAAGATAGTGGCGGCAGTTAAATAACGACCATGACGAGGATCTGATGCAGCCATCATATTACGCGCATCAAACATTTGAGCTGTTAACTCTGGAACACTCAAGTTACGATATTGTTGAGATCCAAAAGCAGTGAGAGGAGCTACACCCACCATAAAGAAATGAAGACGAGGGAAGGGAACCATGTTGACACAAAGCTTACGTAAGTCAGAGTTTAATTGACCAGGGAAACGAAGACTGGTGGAGACACCGGACATGACAGCCGAGACAAGTTGGTTTAAATCACCGTAACCAGGGTTAGTTAACTTGAGAGTTCTAAAGCAAATATCATAAAGAGCTTCATTATCAATACAAAAAGTGGCATCACAATTTTCAACCAATTGATGAACGGATAATACAGCATTATAAGGTTCAACAACAGTGTCGGATACTTTAGGCGAGGGTACAACAGAGTAGGTACTCAAAATACGATCGGGGTATTCTTCACGAATCTTGGAGAGTAAAAGAGAACCCAGACCAGAACCTGTACCACCACCAAGGGAATGACAAAGTTGGAAACCTTGAAGGCAATCTGTATTCTCTGCTTCTTTACGAATGACATCCATGATGGATTCTACAAGCTCTGCTCCTTCTGTATAATATCCCTTTGCCCAGGAGTTACCAGCACCAGATTGAGCATTGATAAAGTTATCAGGGCGAAAGATTTTACCGTAAGGGCTACCACGGATTGCATCCATCGTGGCAGGTTCGAGATCCACAAGAATAGCTCTACATATTAAAGGAGGTTTTTTATTTAGGAACAATTTATATTCTGAAAAAGGGAGGATATAAAACATTACCTTGGGACATATTTGCCTTGAGAACCTTCATTATAAAAGACATTGATACGCTCCAACTGAAGATCATTATCACCACCGTAGTTACCATTGGTATCAATACCATGTTCTTGTGAGATAGTTTCCCAGAACTTTTGACCAATCTATACAGAAAAAAAAAGTCAATAAACAAACATGTACACGTGCATAGATATATATAAAATCTCCCTTCTCCACTGAGGGATGTGCCCTTCTTTCAAAGAAGAGCATGAATACTGATGTTTCCAACTTACTTGGTTACCACACTGACCTATACATATATATATAATTGTGAGTTTTTACTCTTAACATGGAGCTATTTTGATATTTACTGACCAGCTTGAACGTGAATAATCTCTCTCATGGTTTAAATCTAAAAGCATAGAAATCATTCGTTGATAAATACAACCGTAACTATGCCTCCATCACCCTGTCATACCTTTTTTTAAAAAAATAAATGGTTTATAATCTAATTTTTTCGAATGAAAAAAAAGAATGAAGAAGAAGAAGAAATTAAAAAAAAAAAATCAAAGGTATATACAAAAAAAAAAAAAATACAAAAAAAACATGGACATCATTGGTAGACACTTCCGTGACTTGAGCGGCTTGAATTTAACATTTCTTGTTTTCAACGCCCGTTTTTTTTTTTTTTTTTTTAAACATTTTATCATAAATATACACAACCCCCTTATTTAACAACTTGTTTTCTTGATAAATACATGCAAGAATGCATTTACAAGAAACTGCATAATACATTTTCACTCAGAACACTTTTTTTTTTTCAGTATCACACACACATACACTTCAAAAAGTCACGTGTCATTTTTTTAAATGTCAGGCAGGGCAGCACAAAGCAAAACTTACCAGCTTAGGATTTTGACCTTTTCCCCTCACACCCTCTTTTTTTTGGAAATTAATATCTACACACCATGGAGTTTATGAGTGCTTTAGGTTCTCAAGAGGACGCTTATCGTCCTTCTTTATTTGAATTGGTTGCACAGGAAAAGCTGAAAGAATTATTGCAGCCTGCTGTGCAATACGCTTTAGCTGTATGTTCCCCCCCTCCTTCTTTGTTTAATAATATGTACATATATACTAAAGTACTCTTTTTTTTTTTTATTTCTTCTAGATTTATGCTCAAAGGTATCCCCGTCTATTATTACGAGTTGTAAATAACCATGAAGAATTCTATGCTGCTTTAATGCTCCTTGTTGAACGTCATTACTTGAAAGAGTGGGGTAAAAAAAAAAGAGTGAATTGGAATGACTAATAATAAAAGCTCACATGGGAAAAATATTACTTGTCATTCCATAGGAGGCTCATTTGCTGAAAACTTTTACGGCTTAAAGCGAGTTTCCACTCGTCATCTAGATACGGTCCAGTTCAGTGCCTCATCGCAATCATCGCCTGCGTTGACAAGGAGAGAAATAAGCATGTCGTTATTGGTGTTGGTAGGTTTACCGTATGTCAAAAGCAGACTTGACTTGTTGTACGGGAAAGTGTCGGGAGGATCTGCATCCTCTATTCTGGGAGACAATGAACGAGAGGAACTCGAGAACGAGGAACTGGCAAATGGGGATACCCCACGCATGCGAAAACTGGCTATCCGTTTCATGCGTCTGTTTAAAAGACTTTATCCAATCTTGAATTTTGTTTATCATGGTTCTAATATGGCTTATAATGTTGCTTATTTGTTTGGTAAAACAAAATATTACACACCTTGGTTGCATTTACTAGGTTTACAAGTAAAACGAATGAGCATGAATGATTATGTAAGTTACTCGTGTTATTCTGCATATGTATATTAACCCTTATATGTAAAAAAGCGTGATCATTATGATAAGTCAGCGGGGACTGCATCGCCTTCTTTGTCCTTGTTGAAGAATCCTCTTGGCGCTGTGACAGTTGTATTTAGTAAACTGGTAGAGTTTTTAAAGGTCTTGTTGCCCATGTCCATCTTTTTCTTTAAATTCTTGGAATGGTGGTATTCCTCTGAATTCTCGAGAGGAGGAACTGGCTCAAATGAAGAAGGAACTGTAATTCCACCACCAGATAAAATCAAGGTAAATTAAAAAACTAGGAGAGAATAGATAGAGTTTTGAACATGTCAAATAAAAACACACACATATATATACATATAGCCTGATCCACGTGGTACCAAACTACCCACTACTGCAAACACTTGTCCCTTATGTCTTGTCAGTCCTATTAACAATCCAACAGCGTTACCATCAGGTTACGTGTTCTGTTACACTTGTGCATATCATTATGTCGACGAAAACAAAAGGTGCCCGGTCACTTGGATTAAAATTGACGGAGGCCCTGAAGATTTAACAAAACTTTATGCCGATGCCATGTAGATTTCCTTGGTAATAATAATAAAACAAAATCTTTTTTTTTTTTTATTTGTTTAAGCAATAGCAGAAAGTACGATTTGAGAAATAGTAAGATCCTCACTTCTCACTGCCATTTCAAATGCAACACCCGAGGTAGAATTAAACGTCATACGACATTTTGCCAACACCTTTTCTCCTGTCAAAAATGTACCAGCCATAATCAATGTATGAACGTTAGGATTACGTGGCAACGAAGTATCGTCAAGAGGTTGCATGCCTAATAAATCTATAATTGCGGTACATGCTGCTTGAAGACTAGGTGCCTTCTCACGATCTAAAGCCAATGTCTCTATTGCTTCTCCCTCTCCATAACTTTGGAATTCTTCCTCAAAGTTGGATACATACGTGGGTCGGATATAATCGCTGGTCAATAAATCTAAATCTTCCACTTGGTATTCGTCCTCGTATCCCTCTTCATCAGGCTCACCCGTAGTGGGATCACAATCCTTGACGACAAATTTCAATGTGTTTGTGAATGAAGCTATAAAACCCCCCACATTAACAATGCGTCAGTACAAAAACCATAAAAAAAAAAACTTTCATAAACACTCACCAATGGGGAAATCATCCACATCTTCTCTTTCATAAGCAACATAAATCTGACCAGGAACATCGTATTGTAATTTGGAAGCAGGAATCTCCAACACTTTAACTAATCCAGCCTCTTCATCATCAATTTGCATTACCATTTCAACATTTTCTAATAACTGATCATTGAGTGTGTTGAGACAGTTAAATTGGAACAAAATGTGTTTGGCAAAAGTATGTTTGACACAATTGACAGTATATTCCGTTTCACTTTCAGTGACTTCAATCTTGGGAGAACTCTTGAACAAGGCACCAAAGGCGGCCACTTGAGGAATGGCAGATAATGCCTCAGCATAGGCAGCTTGTTGATCCAAATGGCTGGTTGCTCTTCCGCTTTTATCTGCTTGAGGTGTAGCAGGTGTGGAGGAGGAAGCAGGGGTTGTAGATAACAATGTAGTGGTCAAATCTTGAGGTCTGTTACGACGACGCTCTTCATCTTCCTGTGCTTTACTGATGACAGGCACCGACCCCAAATTGAAGGCCTTCTCGTTACCCTGAAGGTTCACATAGTCCACTAATTCACGCTCGAGGATGGGAAGTGCAAAGGTAGAATCATCGACACAATAAAGTTTAGCCAATTCAGCATTATTCATCATTTCGAGGGCCAAGGTAGCACGGTCACGTACTTCATCATCCACATCGTCTTGACAACGGGTCAATAAAACGTTCACACTTTGCTTTACACCCACGTCAGGACAGTTGACACCGAATTTGGCAAGTGCACTGACAGCGGCACCACGAATAATGGAGTTTTCTAAAATCACACGGTTGTAAATATATCGAATATATTTGGTGGGTGTGGATGTCTTGGGTCCTTCAGCTCCAAGCATATGTAAAACACGCACTGAAAGTTTGGTGAATTCACAATCTTCGATAAACTCACATAAATAAGACAAAGCTACAACGTCCCCCCGTCCCATAAAATTAATTTTTTTTTTGTTACATCTCTAAAATACATTGTACAATATTTTACCTGCATCCTTGGAGTCTGAAATAAAACGGACCATATCAAAAATGGCTTCGACCACGGCTTTTTTAAACTCGTAACCTCCTTCATCACGCAAGATACTGCTTAAAAAGGTGAGCATGACAGCTTGCTTGTTGGGGAACTTCATGCAAAGTGAACGAATGGCTTCGACCACAATAACCTTGAATTCGTCCGAGATCTCGCCCATGAAACTCGAGATTTGTTTCATCAAACGGTCCACGGAGGCTTCGTTACCAGTCTTGAGTAAAGTGGTGATGGCAAATGTAGCAATACTACGGTTTTGATCCGCGACCAAATTCTCGATATCTAAATTACAGGGTGAAACGGCAGTGGGCTTGGATAAAGCAAGCGTGTTTAAAATACGGATAGAAGCAAAACGTAAAGTAGGTTTGGGAGAAGATAAGAAGAGTTGCAAAACTATAAGGGGGGACGTCAATTAACAATTATTACAAGAGTTTTGATTTTTTTTTTTTTTTTTTTTTTTTTTTTTTACCAGAAATGGCAGGATAAAGCTCTTTGGCAGAAGCGTCCTTCATTTCACAAATAGCACGAGCGGCTTCCAAGTTTACCATGTCACTCTTGTGTCTTAAATATCCTTCTAAAAGTTCATAGATACGCTTTGTGGATCTACCACATAAGTTAGCCTCCACAAACAATTTCCTCATTATCATATTATTTTTGATTTACCCAGGCTCGTCTTCCATGACTTTACAAGCATATCTGATTAAAATACAGACAGCGGCAGGGTTTTTTAAAGTTCCACTGGCACCACGACCAGTACCTGAAAAAGTCTGAACTAATTTAGCCACAGCCATACGATCCTGTTGACGGATAAGGTACAAGAGACCGATGGCATGATACTGAGCAATACTGCTGGTGGATTGAACCACTTGAGACTGGTTAGCAGCCTGACCGCCAAAACTAGAGATATAGCTCGATGCGACTGACGCAAGTCCGCCTGATTGTTTAGCGATGGCAGCTTCTTGCACTTCGGTTGCCCAACGACGAACAATCTCTTTGGAGGCACCAAAGAGGTGGTAAGAAGAAACAAGTGCAGCGGCAGATACAGAAGGGTTTTTATCCACAATTGATGCTTTAATGATACGTTCAATACCTTGGATCATGGAAGGCTATATAATAAAATAAAATGAGTGTTACATAAAAAACTTAGTCCTCCTCTCCCAAAGGCTTTGAAAACTTACATCGGTAATGAGACATAGGGCACGAATAGCATTGGCACGGTAAATAGTTTCTTGTTTGGACTGAATGTCCTTTATTAAAGATTGAGTCACCATGATAACATCTTGGGCAATGCCTGATAATTCCTTGATAACAAGGTACATCATTTGTCTTAAAGAGGTCTACATGGTTTTTTTTTAAATTAGAAAAAAAAGAAGGGAGGGTGGATACCACAGTGTCATGGTATGGAAAAAGAACTTACATCCTTGGACTGGAAAAGCTTAATGACGTTGAAGAAAAGATCTGTTGCTTCTTGTGAGTTGAAGGGTTCGCCCAATGAAAGCAAATAGATAATCTTTGTGAGTAACAATCTACACTTTCGAACATTGATGGGTGAGTCGTTAAAAACACGAGCCTCTTGAAGCACAGTTGATTTGTTTATTTGAGAAAAGACATTGACGTCTCCTTTTTTAAGTGAACAGATGGTGTTTTAATAAATATTGTTTTTCTTCATCTTTTTTTTTCCCCTAATGTTTTCTTTTTTTTTTTTTCATTACCTGAGTCTTCGTCTCTTTTGGCATAACTCATTTTTTTATATAATTTTTATTAAAGAAAGAGATATAAATATAAAAAAAAAGGCACTTATTCAATGCAAACCCGAGAAAAGTTGATAATTTTTGAAGAAAGTTAAAAAAGGACGTGTTCAAGCAGGAAAATAATTAAATCTTTTTTTATGAACCCGCTTAATTGAAAGACACGTCGAGAAAACAGTGTAAGTAGCATTCTTTATCATTTGATTGGCCTGAATTTTTTATATTCAACGTCATTTTTTTTTTTTCTTTTTGGCCCCACACCAAAAAAAAAAACTTTTTCTCGACAATAACTCTTTTAATACAAACATGTCATTTATTGAACGATTCACGGACTCTGTGGGCCAGTTCTTTGAAAAACACCCGAATAGTGTTCAACTCACGTTAACAGCCGTGGCAGCCTCTGCATTAACAGCCACTAGCATCATGAGTTACCAAAGTAGTCAACGTCGCTCGCGTGCAAGGTCACTCAAGGACGAACTGAAGGAAGCCGAAGAACGCCATATTATCGACTTGACTCCAGTAGGAACTGTCAATCAAGGTTCTCATTACAACTTACCTCCCATCATATTTGACGATAAGCTGATAGAAGAACAGTTGAGCAAAAATACAGCCTTATTGGGTGAGGAAGGAGCTCGTAAAGTAAGAGAATCGTTTGTGGTGGTAGTCGGTGCAGGCGGTGTAGGTTCTTGGGCCGCATTAATGTTGATGCGATCCGGTGTGCAACGTATTCGTATCATTGATTTCGATCAAGTCACTCTCAGTAGTCTGAACCGTCATGCAGTAGCTACTTTGGAAGATGTAGGCACTCCCAAAGTCAGATGTATCAAGAATCATTTCAAGGAAATTGCTCCTTTTGTTCAAGTGGAAGATTGCATTGATTTATTAAATGCAGATAATGTGGATGAATTATTAGGAGGAAACCCCGATTATGTAGTGGATGCCATTGATAACATCAATACCAAGATCGATTTGATCAAGTATTGTTACGATAAGAAGTTACAGGTCATCAGCTCCATGGGAGCCGGTGCAAAAGCAGATCCATCTCGTATCCAAATTGCGGACATCAGTGAGACTTTTGGTAAGTTTTTTTTTAATGCAAAATGACTCGTCATATTAAAAGAAAAGCCCAAATAACCAGAGGATCCACTCGCACGTGCCGTACGACGAAAACTTAAAAAGATGGGAATTCTCCATGGTGTTCCTGTTGCCTATTCAACAGAGAAACCTCATCATGTTAAGCTCTTGCCATTGGGTAAGAATATTATACTACATTTCCCTTTTTTTTTTTTGCACGTGCAATATGCTAAAGATTATTATTTTGTAGAGGAGGAAAAGATTGAGGATAGAGATGAATTTTCAGCGCTGCCAGATTTCAGAGCACGTATCTTGCCTGTGTTGGGTACAATTCCTAGTATGTTTGGTATGGCGATTGCCACCTATATCATCCTGCGTTTAGCCGAATATCCTGACTTTAACCCACTCCCCATCAAATTAAGAGATGGATTATATATTCGTATGCATCGTGAATTGATGATCAGAGAGACAAAATCATTCAACGAAAAGTAAGCCCTTCTATACACTGGATATTGCTTTCGATCAAAGCCTAAAAAGTTCATCTTTTTTTGATTATTAGGATCTGTCCTTTGGATGCTCGTGATGTGGGTTATATATTCGAGGAAATGTGGCATGGAAAGAGTGTGATTTCAGGCCCTGATGACAAATTAGCATTAACAAGATGGATCAAGACCGAACCCTTAAGCCATTTTAATACGATTTGTCTGACAAGAACAGAAGCAAACATACACGACAAGTTACCCGACAGTACGAATCTTGAAGATTTCTATGGTCAAGAAATTTATTCGAGAATTGTGAAACGTCTTGATGATGAAAGACGTATTCAAAATGTGTGGAATAATGTATTGTAGATATATATTAAAAATAGAAGATCCATCATTTGTAGATATTAAAAAAAAAAAATCTTGTTATACACACATGCACACACATACACAATTAAAAAGGAGGAGGCAATCAAAAGTGTTTAGTTATTTTCATGTCAAGTTTTGTGGATCAAAAATAATCATCACGTAACACATATAAAATTACACTTGTACACTCTTTCTCCTTTTTTTTTCCATAAATACACACTGTATTGATTTCATTGATCCTATTTCTTCTTTTTTTTGGCTTTCTCTCTTTTTATCATAAAAAAAGAAAAAAATGGAAAAACAAGTGGACTCCCAATCCTTTGATCATAGCAAGGAAACTTTGGCTGAGGATATCATCAGCGAACATGACTCGACTCCGGTTAAATTTGTTAAGACAACAGAAGAAAAAGCGTTCGTGCGAAAATTAAATTGGACAGTATTACCAGTTATCTTTTTGATTGTATTTATTCAAGTAAGATTTCATCACGCATCTTCTTTTGAAAAACAACCAATTCTCTCTTTTTATTATATATTAGTTTTGTGACAAATCAGCTCTAAGTGTTGCTGCTGTGCTGGGCATCAAGGAAGACAATAATATCACCGGTAGTCAGTTTAGTTGGGTTGGTTCGATCTTTTATCTGGGTTACTTGATTTGCCAGGTAAATACACTTAAAAGAAATATTTTATATATGCAAAAGTCAATAACCTGATGAGAATGTGTAATTACAATAGGTTCCCAACAATTATCTTATTCAAAAGTATCCTACTGGCAGATATCTCGGTTCAGTACTGATAGTATGGGGTTTTGTCATGGCTGCAACTGCTCTCTGTCACACATTTTCTCAACTTATGGCCCTGAGATTTTTGCTTGGTTTGTTTGAAGGCGTCACATATCCCTGTGTCTACATTATTCTCAATACTCTATACCGTCGTTCCGAACAGTCCTCATGTTGGGGTTTTCTAGGTATAAGTACAGGTATGGGTACAGTCTTTGGTGTTCTGATTGCGTATGGGTTATATCACATGGACAATATTGCTGGTCTTCGTGCTTGGCGATGGTAAAATAGGAAAGAAAAATTCGCTTGTGATATAGGGACGCTAATTTATTTATGTGTTTTATAAGGGGTTACATTGTATTTGGTATTATGACGGTCCTAATTGGTATTTTGACCTTTTTCTGTCTTGTGGATAATACACATCACAAACTTTTACGTCTGACCGAAAAGGAATTGGACATTGTGGAAGAAAGAACCCGTGACAATTGTGTGGTGAGAGTAAAAGAAATCAAGTCCGAACAACGATGGGAAGCCTTGAAAGAACCTCGCCTATATCTTATCTTTTTTATGAATTTGTTTAACTGTCTTCAAAACGGTGGTCTAGTTACATTTAGTACCATTCTGGTGGAAGGATTAGGATTTTCTGTAAGTAATCATAACATTTCCCGCATCTTTTTATTTTTTACCCGTGCACTAAAAAAAAAAGTTTTTTATTAAAGGCATTTAATTCAATTATCCTCCAAATTCCCAACGGCGTTGTCTCCGCAGCGTTTGCTATTGGTGCAGTATGGGTAGCAAATCGTGTTCATCATACTACATTTACTGCAATCGGTACTGCAAGTATCTCTCTTGTGGGTTGTATCATCCTTTCCGCTGTGCCAGGCATGCCTAAACTTGTCGGTCTTTACCTTAGTTGGGCCATGACGGGTGTGGGTTCTCTGACGCAAACACTTGTTTCGACCAATGTCTCTGGCTATACTAAGCGTAATTTTTACAACGCCGTCAATATGGTAGCTATGACTTTTGGTAACTTTATTGGCCCTCTCTTGATGATTGATAACCAAGCGCCTGGTTATTTCGGTGCCATGACCGGTTTTTCAATTGCAAATGCTGCCCTTATCGTATGTTTGATTATAAACTACATCCTGATGAAGAATGAAAATAAGCGTCGTATAGCTAATCCTCCCACCACCCCTACTGATGTGTATTTGGATCTCACAGATGCACAGGATCGAAATATCCTTTATAAATTGTAAATATCAGTCCTTTATTTTTGCTATATCTTTAGTAATTGCAACAAAGAAGAGTCTGTGATTTCTTATGTGCATTCATATTATTAACTCCCATCCTAACTTTAATATTATTAAAAATTATCTTCCCCCCCCCACCTATCCTAGTTTGTGTTTCTCTTGGCTATTTATCATCATAAATAAACCGTGCTTGATTTTATTTTATTTTTCATACTTTAATTTGGCAATATGTAATTTAGGTTGGTTCTTGGGATATATTTCCGGTTTTCCGCGCCATCTTACTTGTTTGTTGTTTGATTTTACAGCGTATACGTCAAGAGCTATCTGAACAATAGCATGTGCTAAAATAAACGGGCCTCGAATTATGCATCTTAATTGGGAATAATTCTCTAATTATAGTGTATAATAGCATACCTTTGTTAATGTATCTATATTATAACGTAAGAATTTGTCATCTTTTCACTTTTTGTCAATTGAAAGCATAAATTTTATTTTATTTTGTAGGTGGAGATCACACAATTATTTGGTTGTACTATCTCGAAGGTCATTGGCAAAACGTCTTAAACAATGATTTACTCTGTGTTTTGAGCTGTACATAAACCTTTGTCTTGCATGAAACACGCCTATTGTTGGCTATAGAAAAAAAAACCCCGAGTGATCGGCGTCATCTTATTAGAGTTGAAAAGAGCGTGTTAGAGACTGTTTTTATTCAAATGCTTTCTATATTTATGCAATTGTTAGAAAAGAGGAATTTTGACTGCAGTTGACTTCCCGATGAAAATACTTGAGCCAATACACCACGAACACTTAACCCCCCCCCCCCGCGATATCGTATGATGGCCCATAGCTCACAATAATTCAGGTACCTCTCTTCTAAACCATAGGCTCACTTGAGAAAACAACAAAAGTTTCAAGAGTAGTAACCTAAATTACTGTTTTAGGAAAGGCAGAATGTCCCTGAGAATAATTCTATTGATGCAACATGATCTCAAAGAATGACAATTTGGAATTCCCACTCGTAGAATTTTGCTTGTAGTTATATTCTTTTTTAGAAATTTTAACTGAAGAGAGAACATATGACTTTTTTTTTTTTTTTTTTTGGCCAGTGGCTTTAAATCATTCATCTTTTTATTTTTAAAATTATAAAATAGGGCGGGTATCAAGCCTTATTTGTAGAATAGCTGGATATATCTTCTCCGGTTAAATACTTGAAAATAATGTCGTCGACAACACTAACAAAGTCCCTTCTTTGTGCTGTAGTGGCGTTTCTGGGGATTGTGCTGACCACGCTTTTACGCAGTCCGGCCAACTCGGCCGGCGAATACGACTCTACACCTAAGCCTGGGAAAATAAGATAATCCATGATTGAAAAACAAAATTTATCAAACGAAAATGTTTTTGGTCTGAAATCCCTAATAAAATTATCAAATCTGTTCTGGATATTGCCATATTCACTATCACTTTTGTAATAAGTCATGACTTTGAGACGGAGGTTCATGATTTCTCTCGTCGATGCGTTTTCAAGGAATTTGGAATATTCGGGGTAATGGTCCGTGATGTTATCAAACATTTCGTTGAAGGCGGGATTGCCGTAGGATGTTAAAATGGTATCATTGAGTGGTGGCGGCTTGGTTTCCAAGTAATTACTGAGATCTGTGGGTATATGTGACTCTTCACCAACTTCCATATCACGATCTGCGAGGGCTAGGAGACTATCAAATGATCTTGCGCGTGCTAATCTTCCAGAATATTTTACATTACTAGAGTCACCTTCAGATAACACGGCGGCTTGAACTACGCTAATAAATGAGAGTCCGAGGAAAACAGCAACAATCCTTGCCACACGATTCAAGCGCATTTTTTTTTTTTTATTTATAAAAAGAAGAATAAGATAAAGTTCAATTAATTTCCGGTTTTTATAGGTTGTCAAAAGGAAACTAATAAGTGTACCCTCCCAAAATAAAACTCCCGGGATACCGTCCCTTCGGTAGATGTTATTGACATTGGAATTTGATTTCTGGCAAGATTTAAATATATATTGTTCTATTATATTTGTATATTTGAGATGGGTTATATTTGACATGCCGTCATTACCACATCAAGTAATATATATAGACAGAGGACATCACATATTACAATATCAGTAGAAGTGGCACATAGTAAACAATGCTACTTTTTTTTTATCATTAAAGTGCCAGTAGACTTATTGAAATTCCAACCATTATTATCGCTTGGGTATCAATCAGTTATTCGCAATTGCCGTTGCAACTCAATAATGTGACAATTATAGTGATCATTTTCATGGGTTAAAAGACTTTTTTGAAGTCAGTATACGGAGGGAGGTTGTATTAGTCGTGTACTCGCCTCCGTATTGCTTTAATTTTTTCATATAATTTCTTTTCGAGATGATGATAGCCCATCTGGGCGAATAAAAACTTGAAAGTTTTAAAGTTTAATAAAGTTTTTATTTGTGTGCAAACATTGTGCTTTTTTTTTTTGTGTGGTATGAAACAAATAGGATATCCTATTTTATGGAATAAATGATTACTCTTCATCGTCATCTTCGTTCCAGCTCTTTTCATCATCGTCCTCCCAGTCCTCATCGTCTTCCTCATCATCATCATCTTCATTGTCCTCTTCATCATCTTCATCGTCATCTTCTTCGTCATCATCGTTGTCCTCTTCATCATCCTCTTCTTCATCATCCTCATCGTCGTTGTCTTCTTCGGCATCTTCAGCGCTCGTATCCTTGGCAGGCTTGGTGTCTTTGGTATCCTTGGTAGCGGCCGTAATATCAGCTACAGTGGTGGAATTAGCAGCAGGAGCATCAAGGGCATCCACAGTGGGAGTTTCTTCGGCAGGAGCACCGGCACCAGAAACAGCTTCGCCAATCTTGGCCAAGAAGATATCGTACAAGAAATCATAATTACCATGAACAATGTCATTCAATGGAGTGACCTCAATGATGTGGTCTACAATCTTATCAAAGACACCTCTGAAGATACCCCCCAAGTCAATACCAGGGGCAGCGTCTTCTCTCTTGACTAAGACTGAGTTTTGCTTGGCCATGGCTTCAGCAACGGCAGACTTGATGAAGGCCTCAGTAAAGATATGAGACTCAGCAGCTTGTTGGTGATGACGCTTCCAGTTGGCAGCAGCAGGAGCACTGACAATACCGACAGGAGCTTCGGCCATAGGTGAGGCGCTCATAAGAGCGTTGGGAGTGGGTGCAGCATTGGCGACAGCAGAGAAACCGGATAAGGCGAAAAGAGCAATAGGGATTAATTGGAGCATGGTTGGAAAAGATAGTTGTATAAACTGAATTGATTGTTTTGAAAAATGAGAAAACGATAATTGTTTCCCTTTTATATCAAAATCGCATTGTCCGTTTAAATTACATCACAGGGGAAGGGGGGTGGGTGTAAAAAAATAAGTATGAACTTCTACCAGTCCATAGCTTAAAGCCGAACATTAATTCACTACAAAAAAACCGGTCAAGAATCTAATCTTTTAATAATCGTATATCTATTATTAGTGTCTTTTACTTTATCAATATTAATAAACTTTTAGCTTTTAGATTTCTAATATGCCTATCGAATACCGAGATCCAGCACAGATTTAATTTGTGGATGCTAACTCAATCTCTCTTCCTCCCTTTTTTTAGAAAATAAATAAATACATTTAGATGATATCGGTACCACCGATTCGGTAAAATTATATTATGTATCACTTTTTTTTCTCTTATATATGTAGCATGGATTCACACTTGCAAGTATTCATAGTTAGATATTACTCAATGACATATCACTGACTGCCAAATGTGCAATGATATTAGTATTTAAAATCACTCGTGCTATTATGAATTTTTTGAATATTTAGAATAAAAATAAAAAAATAATAAATGTGGACGCAGTTTTTAAAATTAACTATTAGGTGTAAACATTTAACTGTTTGTTATTTGTGGCATATTGTCATTTAGCATTGGTGCACTATATGTTAAAATTTTATTTGTGGTTTTATTTTATATATATATGTATATTTAGAGTATTACTTTGTAACAAAAGCAGAATTCATGATATAAGCTTCATCAAGGCGTATTAACAAAGTTATCTTTGTTCGTAGTTATGAGCCTGTAACAGACAATCTTTTTGAAGGTTAGTTTGGATTTCGATAACATCTTCTTTATTTGAACTTGGATGTGGGTTTTCATTATTATTCAAATAATGACGGCTGTTAAAGATTACGATTTCTTCATTGTATGAGGACCTTACTGATGAGATGATAAGATCCAGAAATGTTTTAAAAATTGTGCGGGTAAACATATCATCATTTTGGCTGTTATCGTTCAATATCTCAGCACGCACCTGAGCAAGTTCTTCCATTATGCCTTCATTGTTTACATTAATTAAACTTTGTATGATGTGGACTATCTGTGTATACACAGCAACGATATTTTCCAACGCTCTATTTTGTGAGAGTATCCCCGATTTAAATTTGCTGAGAAATTGAGGATTTTGGAGCGCCTCTCTAGCCGCATATTGGGAACTTTTTAGAATCAATCTTAAGTCAGTCGTCTTCTCTTCAATACCTTTGATGGGGGCAATTTGTCTAAGATTGTTTGCCATAAGATTTACGTTATTTCTGGTATTCTTGATAATTCTAGCATTGTTGATATTCAGGACCTGTAGAAAATTTTGACGGGATGTATCTGGTAAAGAGCGCTTATCGTTTTTCGGCCATCGATACTCTTCATTTAAAAACTCAGGAGTGACACAGTCCGTTTCATACCCCCAGCATTCTTCATTATTAGGATATCCTTCAGCAAACCGCTTCTCTAATACAGTGGATGGTTTCACAAATTTCATCGGTAATATAGACTCAGGCTTATTGTATTGTGTTATGACATTGTCAATCATGTAGTCCACCTCATCGAGTTGTTCTGGAGATATGCCTGGTAAGTGTTTGACAATGGATTTGACGATGCCGTATCGATCCGATTCAGAAATTTCTCCGTACCGCTCTTGGGAAGTCTCAAGTAGAGTACTGAGTCCTGTAATAAGTGCTTCGAATTGGCTAGCGTCTAGTCTTGATCCTGTTACTTTTGTAGAAATAACATCATTGTTGATGTGCATAGGATCCTTCTTATAATGGGGTCAGCCAATTTTCTATTACTACTACTGCAAAAATTGATCTACATACCGGAAATGACCCATGCATAGGAGTCTCGTCATATAATGTAAGTTTTGCTTTAACAGAATCAGAGCTCACGTGGACAATTGACAGGTCCTTGTCCTGAGTGGGTACGGCATGTACTAGTATAAAGATTAAGAAAAATGACACTACGAACGTAGCAAATTGTCGCATTGTAAAATGTTGCCTTCTTATTATATGAAGTGAATAGAACAAGGAAATTTTTAGTTCTGGATCATACTTTTTTTATAATCTGCTTGCAAATATGGAAACATTCCAACTTATAAGACAGCAATGTGACTTTATATGGCTTTGGTTAGTTTAGTTATATGCAAAGACAACACCCAGCAATTGAAAGCAGTAAGAAGTTTTTTTTTGTTTTTGTACAAATATTTATTAACAAATAGAAAATTAAGCAATATAGAAAATAATAAGAAAGGTCTTAAAGGGAGTATAATACAAATAAATATGCTTTTTCTTTTTTTTTCTTTTTAAGGGATAGAAGGGGATATGTATGCAATAGATAATAGGTTATTTAATCAACCTCTTCAACGGAAGGTCCATCATCGTGGCTAGCAGGAGGGGCACCAGGGGCACCGCCAGGGAAACCGCCAGGAGCAGCACCTTCAGCACCACCGTTTTGTTGGTAGAACTTCATCATGATGGGGTTGACAATTTCTTCGAGTTCCTTTTGCTTGGATTCATATTCTTCCTTGGAGGCTTCGTGGGATTCATCTAACCACTTGATGGCTTCATCAGAAGCAGTCTTAACCTTTTCCTTATCTTCAGCGGGGAGAGCACCACCAACCTTTTCATCTTGAAGAGTGTTACGGAGGTTATAAGCATAAGATTCGAGACCATTTCTAGCTTGGATACGAGAAGCAGCTTCTTCATCTTCAGCCTTGTACTTTTCAGCATCGTTGACCATACGTTCGATATCTTCCTTGGAAAGACGACCCTTATCGTTGGTGATAGTAATCTTGTTGGACTTACCAGTAGTCTTATCAAGAGCAGAGACATTCAAGATACCGTTAGCATCAACATCGAAGGTAACTTCAACTTGAGGAACACCACGAGGAGCAGGAGGGATACCAGATAACTCGAACTTACCGAGAATGTTGTTATCCTTAGTACGAGCACGCTCACCTTCAAAGACTTGAATGAGAACACCGGGTTGGTTATCGGCATAAGTAGAGAAGACTTCGGACTTCTTGGTGGGGACAGTAGTATTACGCTTGATAAGAGCAGTCATAACACCACCAGCAGTCTCAATACCGAGAGAAAGAGGAGCGACATCTAAAAGAAGGAGATCCTGGGTCTTTTCAGAGGTATCACCGGAAAGAATAGCAGCTTGAACAGCGGCACCATAGGCAACAGCTTCATCAGGGTTGATAGACTTGTTGGGGTCCTTACCGTTGAAGAAATCGGAGACCATCTTTTGGACCTTGGGGATACGAGTGGAACCACCGACAAGGACAATATCGTGGACGGAACCCTTATCAATCTTGGAATCGCGGAGAACCTTTTCGACGGGATCCATGGTGTTACGGAAGAGATCTTGGTTCAATTCCTCGAAACGAGCACGAGTCAAAGAGGTATAGAAGTCAACACCTTCGAAGAGAGAATCGATTTCGATGGTGGTTTGAGCAGCAGAAGACAAAGTACGCTTTGCACGCTCACATGCGGTACGAAGACGACGGATGGCACGAGCATTACCAGTGATGTCCTTCTTGAACTTACGCTTGAATTCTTGCATGAAGTGATCAACGAGACGGTTATCGAAATCTTCACCACCTAAATGAGTATCACCAGCAGTGGCCTTGACTTCGAAGATACCATCTTCAATGGTCAAGAGAGAAACATCGAAGGTTCCTCCACCCAAATCGAAAATCAATACATTACGCTCACCTTCGACCTTCTTATCCAAACCGTAAGCGATAGCAGCGGCAGTGGGTTCGTTGATAATACGTTGAACGTTCATACCGGAAATCAAACCAGCATCCTTGGTAGCTTGACGTTGAGAATCGTTGAAGTAAGCAGGGACGGTGATAACAGCGTTCTTGACGGTAGTTCCGAGGTAAGCTTCGGCAGTTTCCTTCATCTTGACAAGGATCATAGCAGAGATTTCTTCGGGAGTGAAAGTCTTGGCCTCACCCTTATAGTCGACTTGGATAACGGGCTTTTGATCCTTCTCAATGACCTTGAAAGGCCAGTGCTTCATATCAGCTTGAACTTCGGCATCAGCGAAACGACGACCGATCAAACGCTTGGCATCGAAGACGGTGTTGTAAGGGTTCATGGCGACTTGGTTCTTGGCGGCATCACCAATAAGACGTTCGGAGTCGGTGAAACCAACATAAGAGGGAGTGGTACGGTTACCTTGATCGTTAGCAATGATTTCAACGCGATCGTTTTGCCAGACAGCAACACAAGAGTAGGTGGTTCCCAAATCAATACCGACTAAAAAAGAAAGAAACAGTATTAATATTTTCGATCGAGAATTAACTGTTGGTCATCTAACTACTTACTAGATTTTCCTTCAGACATGTTTTATATAGTTATTTATAGTGAAATAAAGTAATAAAGTAAAAAAGGGGATAAACAAATTCTGTGCCTTTTATATAAATTTCGAACTCTCTTTTAGGAAGAACTAGCAATTTCCAAGCCTTTTTATTGGCTGAGATAATGAAAGTAGTAGAACTTGCGAGAAAGTAAAAGAATTAACTTGAAACTTCCCGGCTTTTTATTGGCTGCACTGAATGTATGCTAAAAAAAAATTACGTATTTCATGTTGTACAAACCATTATTGCAAACAATAAAAACCGTTTTAGTTCATTCCAAAACAATACGCGTAAACAATTATTTTTTTATGCTTTTTTTTATTTCATTTTATTATGATGTTTACAAGTACATACGTTTATACAATTTTATTGAACAATTTTTTTTTCTAAGTCTGTAAATTGTCCTACATGTGAAATGTATTGTTTAGTCTTTTCCAAATCTGGTTTACAAATGAGTTCTAAACCAGCGGAAGGATGTTGAGCCATCATATCCTCAAATGATGCGTTTTTGACAGTGCCAAATTTAGCTAATAATGCTCCGCCCAGACTAGCTCCATTCATTCCTTGTTGTCTATACACGGGTAAGCCCAGGACATTGGAAAGTAATTGAAGAATGTTAGGATTTGCTGCAGCACCACCAGAGGCCAATATACGCTTGATGCTATTACCACCCATACGTTCTAATCTAATTCTCATCGACATAAATTGTGATTCTACAATAGCCTTCACGTTGATAGTCTTATCTTTAAATTCCTCTACGGCTTTTGAATCTTCAAATCTGTAGATTCCTTTGGCAAATGGGATAATTTCTTGCATCCAATAGTAAAAGCCAATATTTCCTTCGGCCATTGCCTCCTTGTTAATCAAGTACTCGTTGAACTCGTCCCAGCTTCCATTGGCGTAAGAATTACGAATATATTCTCGAGCTAATGATCCATTTTTATAACAAAGCATACCCATAAATCCCTCGGGGTCGGTTGGATGGGCCATAAGATGTGATTCAGTTGTAGGTTCTGCAGCACCCTTTTTAAGATATACAAGAACGGTATCAGACGTTCCGAGAGATACTACACAATCACCTTCACTCAAATTCATGGACACAAGTGTGGCGGAGTTGTCACCAGTGAAAGGCATAACGCGACAATCTAATTAAACATGTTACTACTTTTCCAAAAGTATTTATGTACTCAACTACTTACTCGCATTGAAGCCATATCTTTTTACGAGATAACCACTGATTTTTCCAAGTGCTTCACCACCTTCTACTGGTTCTTCTGCCAACTTCTCTTGTAATTCATCCCCACCGCATTGCTTCAAGAGTTTGCTATCCCATTTATGAGAGTTGATATCCATCATATTGGTACCTGAACCTTCTGCTGCATCCACTGGCCCAAACTTTCCTAGCAAAAGACTCGATAATAATGAACTTACAAGACCAATTCGAGCAGTTTCGTCATAAGCCTTTCTATTATTATGATAGATCTAGGTATATTTCAATTCTCAGCTATTTTTGTCTACATATTATTTCACTATACCTTAGCGATTTGATTTCCTGTAAATCTTTCATATGCCTTTGATCCCGTTAATTTGGCTAATGCCTCGGCACCCCCTACAGATTTTTCTAAGGCGCGGCATTCAGTAGTTGTGCTTGCATCTTGCCAAATGGGTGATTGTTGAATAGAGAATGCATTGTCTAATTGTTCGTACATGCTTTTGGTAGGATCGAGATTAGATAATTGTTCAAGACCTTCCTTGTTCCAATAAACACTGCCATGTTGCTATTAATAATTGTAAGTTAAATAGGTACATGCAATGCTGGTATAATTCACTGTACCTGGCCAGCTCCCGAAATGCCACGGATAGAACCAACATATGGCGAATCCTTTAAACGTGTTAATAAAAGATCAAGAGCCTTGACCCACATTAAGGTAGGAGAGGTTACGACATTGTCGTCTACAATGGCACCGTGGACGGTTCCAAATTCAGACAAGTCTTTATCGAAATTAATTGCTTCTTCCAAGACAATATCGTGGTTTTCATTTATCAACGTGCATTTTAATTGTTGTGTAGACAAGTCAAGACCTAAGTAATAATTTTCTGCCATGTTGCTGGTTGTGTGAATCTATTTTTTTTTTACAGTTTCAACGTTATTTGAAATGAAATTCCTACTTTTTATACCATTTGGGTGATGTCAAAAATTCCGTCTTAACAACAACCCGATTGGTGAACTTTATCCATTTCGGGACAGCATAAATTCCGGATGAAAATCGGTTTTTCAATTTTGCACAAATAATCCATTGTCAAAAGTATCGTTTGCCACTGCGTTTAAAGAAAGTCTACATTTAAAGAAAAATTAATATTGCTACCATTCCAATTGAGTTGAGTTTACAAATAGAAACTAATCTAAATAATAGTTCCTCGCCTCTAGCCCTTTACAGTAGAGGGAATGGCTTTTTTTTAAAAAAAAAAAAAACTGTAAAAATATTTTTTCCATTTTGTCAGATTCAACCGTCCAAAAAAGGCAGGATTATGTATAATCACATTCGACTCGAAACATTTTTATATAACCATAAGTCTCACTTCAGATTTTGACAAGAACTATCCTAATAATGAAGGTAATTTTAAAAGCTATTATATACTCATCACCAATTTTCTGTACTATGTAGCAGGCCAGTAAAACGACCAGTACACTCTTCTACTCATCGTATACTTATTTTTGGAACGATGTTTTTCGTCTTGTTACTTTTGGTCGTAATCTTGGCCTATGATGGAAAGTTAAAAAAGGAAAAAGACAACGAATTAAGATTTATTTCATTCCTCAAATTAAGAGAAGAAACTAAAGATTGAACTCCTCGTCTGAAAAACATATATATTATTACATTATTCACAATAAGTTACTTTGGTGAGAGAATTTATGACTGTCTGTCTTCGTTAATCGGGATAGATGCTAAGATATTGTCCAAGCTGCAATCACAACAATTTTGTTGCGAGGCCATTGAGTCAGAAGAACCATCAGAACATCACAATTTAATATAAAGCACCACGGTTTACTTTAGACATTATTGAACCAGATAGAAAGCATTGCGAGTTAATTTAAACATTACAAAAGGAATGTTTGTTTCAGGCACCAAAAAAAAAAAAAAAAAAAAAGTACGCGGTGATTGAATCTCATGCTATGCTAAAGCAAGAGTATCATAGTCGATTTCCAGCTTGGTACACTACATAAATTTCAATTTTTTTTGATAAACTTGAAATGAAGATATATCCATCAGTTTTTGATATTTTTTGGTTCTGCTTCTTTTGTAAATATTGGCCTTAATGAAATATATTTAAATATTAAACTTAAAGATAGGTTAATAATAAAATATGTCCAAAAAAGGCAGTTAAAGTTTACTTTTTTTCTAGTTACTCAAAAACGTTTTTACAAACAGTCTATGACTTCAAATTAGTTCAAAAAGACGAAAAAAAGCAAATCTCAACGGCCAATTTTTTTGTTGTCCGTATATGGATCCTAAAATAAGGCTCAATATCACGTGATTTGGGGTTGTAGCTCAAATGGTAGAGCGCTCGCTTAGCATGTGAGAGGCACTGGGATCGACGCCCAGCTACTCCAACTTTCTTTTTCGAAAATTTGCAAAAAAAATCGGACATTAAAAGTGTGATTACAGTATTAGCACTTTAAATTCAGACAAGGAAAATTTATTTTCAGATGAACAAAAATATATTTCAGACAGAAGTAAAAAAATGATTCAGACTAACGTAATATATATATATACATTCAAATAGAATAAAAAAAAATTCCAGACAAAGGCTATCAAAGGATGTATCCTATGAATTTTACAGTTTCCATATTCTGCATTGACAGTTCATAATGTATTTAAAGGTGTATTTTATGACAGCTCTTTTTACACAAATCTTCAGTTAATATGTTATAACAGTAAAAAAGGGGGAGAAACGGAATTTCAATTACTATAGATGACGTTGACTTAGAGCATTATAATATAACTTGATTTAA
>JAEPRD010000099.1:0-116667 GCA_016758985.1 Mucor saturninus
CTTTTTTAAAAGATCATATCAACGAACGAAAAAGTCAATAACTGTGTTATGTTCACACCATCCCACCTAAATTAAGTTTGATTAGGGTCATTATTAAGTCGTACTGATTTTTTTTTTTTTTTTTTTTTTTTTTTTTTGTTTTACCTTAATAGCCATCACAACAATTTAACAAGCCAAATTCTTGTCCATTCCATCACTTTCTTCTTTAAAACAACGTTCGAGAGCGTATGTGACTTTCTGGTTTTAATTGATGTGGCTGAATCACATGGAGTTGTAGATTACGACAGGCTCATGGTAAAGGTGATCTTGCGTTGTCCTGGCCAGCATAAGTATGTTGTTTGTCGTTTCGGTCATAGTGTTTGTAACGTCAGTCTTGTCCGATGCACCTTGGCTGAATATCGTTACAAAGTGATATCACATTATATTTTTACAGAATTGCTTGACTCGAAGATGGGGAATGCAAGTAGTCTTTGAATTACATGATAAAAAATAGAGTATGAAAAAATAAAGAGTTAAGAAATGAGTATGTGCGGATTGGGCTGAAAATTAAAAAGTCTGTCGTTGTTCCTAAAAAAGCCCACTTGTTGAGTTGCATACTTTTGGTCGCAAGTTACTTTCAGTTATTTACTTTGCGTACAAATTTGTTTGCAGCAAACAACTCTTTTTTTTTAAAAAAAAAAAAGTTGGTGACAATTCGTACAAATTTAATCGCAAAACCACCAACTGTTGTTCGTTTTGGAAACAAATTTGGTTGCAGCAAACAACTGAAAAAAAAAAGAAAAAAACACGAATTGGTTACAAAACAACTAACAGTTGTACGTTTCACGAACAAATTTGTTTGAGTCAAACAAATAATCCGCCATAGTGCATTTCTCCACATACTTTTATGTCTTGCCTAACTGCACTTCTTCATGCGGTCTGAGAACAGATACGAGTGTTTGAGCTGCGTATAATGGCAATAATTTGGGTCACATCGAACTAACGAAATAAATTCATCTTGTACGAATTGAGAGAAGCCATTTTTGGAAAGCGATGGCCAGATGACATGACATACAGTAAAATATAATCCTATAAAACTTGTAAGCATAAAATCGATAGTTTTTATAAAACTACTTCAAATAATAATATATTTATTATTATTATCTACAATTTTCAGAAACTGTTGGATTTTGTTTCTTGTAGTTAAGTAAAACTAAAACTTAAGACATAAAGCTACTTCTATTAAACCCCGCCTTTTGGCTTTTACCCCCAGGCAGTTTTTTTTACATACTTCTTTTACAGTCAACTAAAACGTCAAAATGAACGCTTTAGGCTGTCAAAAATTACGTTTACGTGGAGTTGTTAGCAAGATTCTATGCAGTCATTTACACTCAACGAGCTCAGCCTTAGCTCGTCATCCTTTTTCACAAAACAAAATTGTAAACAAATGGGGCACATATAAGAGACTAGCGCCGTCTTCCTTGGGCAAAATTGATGTTCGGAAAATGCCTCATCGTCCTGTTCCCAATCATATACTGAGACCTCCATATGCCGAAACAGGCATCTCTTCCAACTGGGGGCCTGACATTCCCATTCTTTCCGAGCAAGGGATTATTGGCATGCGACAAGCAGGAAAACTTGCTAAAGAGATCTTGTCTTTAGGATCTACCCTTTGCAAGGTTTGTGACCATAACAAAGAAAGGAAACTATTTTATACACCACAGTATGGTTTTAACAGCTATATTATAGCCAGGTGTTACTACAAATGATATCGATAAAGTCATTCATGAGGCCATTATCTCCAAGAATGCATATCCTTCACCTTTGAATTATATGGGTTTTCCGAAAAGTGTGTGTACATCTATCAACAATATTATTGCTCACGGTATACCTGACGATAGGCCATTAAAGGATGGTGATATCATAAACGTTGATGTTACCGTAAGTGCAGGTTTTTTAAAAAAAATTGCTTACCAAAGATCTAATCTTACTTTGCATAAACAGTTGTATTTAAATGGATATCACGGTGACACATCCGCTACATTTTTAGTGGGTAATGTAGACGAAAAGGGTAAAGCATTAGTCGAATGTACGAAAGAAACTCTGGAGAAATCGATCGCAATTTGTGGTCCAGGTGTGCCTTATAAAGAAATTGGCCGTATTATTTGGTATACTATTATTGTGCTCTTACTATAGTTTTTGCTGACACCGACTTTTAGTGAGCATGCCATGAAGAATGGATTTTCTGTGTCAGAAGAATTATCGGGACATGGCATCGGAAAAGAGTTCCATAGTTTACCTTTGATATACCACCATAGTAAGTTGATGAACCTTTAAATTGTATATATCATATATTTATATCTATGTTGTACAGTCAATGACGAGGAAGGAGAAATGGTCTCCGGTACCACTTTTACTATAGTAAGTCTACTTCGTGGTATGTATGTATCATTTAACTTATACTGCTTCCTTTAGGAACCTATTCTTTGTCAAGGGTCTGCATCAGGTATCATGTGGCCGGATCAATGGACTATATCCACTGTAGATGGTGGTAGAAGTGCTCAATTCGAACATACTGTAAGTAAATTTCATTCGGTTCATTTTTTCTTTTTACTGATCCTGTTATTTTAGCTCCTGGTCACTGACAATGGTGTAGAAATTTTAACGTAGTCAATCATTGTACAAAACTGTCCGCAATATTTAAATTAAAAGATAGAATTAGACAATATGCGTAGTCAAGCGATTTATCCTAATTATAGGATGGTAGGTCAGTCCTGCAAGATATTCATTTTGTGCCTGCGTCGTCTGTGACCGCATGTCTAAAAAGGGAATGATTCGTAAACATCTCTTGACTTTTATATAAATTACGTGTCTAAATTTACTTGATATTCCGTTTATTTTTTGTTTCATTTCCTTCTCATAATGTCAGAACCAGTAAAACTTTATGTCTACGACCTTTCTCAAGGTATGGCTCGTTCCATGTCGAGATCTTTAACTGGAAAACAAATTGGTAAGGGCTTTTTGAAGCAATCTACTTTGCTTTACTCATGAACAGAATCTACAGATGGTATTTGGCACACATCAGTTGTTGTTTTCGGACAGGAGTTTTATTTCGGTCAGGGCATCATGGCATCAGCACCAGGAACAACACAACATGGTAGACCATTGGAAGTGATTGATATGGGCGAAACATATCTGCCTTTAGAGGTTGTTGTTGAGTACATTGATAGTTTGAGATCCGTCTATACGTAAGTCTTTCACATGTGTATAAAAAAAGTACTTTACGCCTAATACTTTTTTTTTTTTGGCGTCAGTGCTGAGAAATATCATTTATTGGATTTTAATTGTAACACCTTTTCTAATGACCTTTGCCAATTTTTATGTGGCAAGACAATTCCTGGCCACATTACCGATCTGCCAGCAGAGTTTTTAAATACGTAAGGAGAATTTATCTTTATTGGAAGAAAAACAAAGTAGATTCATTGCGTACTTACTCTTGTAAATTAGGCCTTTTGGACAATCCATTTTACCAATGATCGAAGGCATGTTTGGACAATCGAAATTAAGTAACGGTAGTAGTAGCATAGCGCCCCCTCCTTCAGCACAAGCAGCCTCTATGCTTCAAGGCCTTTCATCTGCCGCTATGTCAGCAGCTCCCACTACTGTGCAACCCGTACAATTTGTTAGTGATTCCAATGTAATGGAAAAATATCTCACACAGTACAAAGCTGTCGCGGTAATGTTCACTTCAGCTACATGTCCACCTTGTAAAGTGATCAAACCTGAATTTATAAAGATGGTAGAAGAAAAGCACCAAGGACACGACAATATCAAATTATTGGGTGTAGTTATGGATACTGGATCTCCGACATTTCAATCTCACAAATACAATATTCGTGGTGTACCCACTTTCCAGTTCTTTTTAAACGGCAAGAAGACTGCCGAATTTAGCGGTGCTAATTACGCAGAATTAAAAAGTCAGGTGGATATGTTACTGTTTGATGCCTTTCCTCGTACGTGATTTTATAAATTGTGATTTAAGATTTTTTGTTAACACGTTGCGTTATATAGCCCATCCTCATAGAAAAGTTCTTCTTCGCTCGATTGTGGATCAACCTAATGTGCCTATTACATACGCAGTACCTGGAAAATTAGACATGATTTATGGAAAGTTAAACACATTTTTACAAGAAGCAAATATCGAATTAGATTTGAACCAAAAAAAGGTGTTGGATGGATCAAAAGTTTATTTGGAAAATCCTAATTCAAATTCGATTGACTTAAATGGGTGGAAACTTTTATTAGGTGAGTAAAACAATATAGCAACAGGATGAATCAAATATTCATGTACACCAATAGATCAACTTTTAAACAAGCTAAAAACCGATCAGCTGTTTCCTTTACTGGATATTTTTAAGTCGTTAATTATACATAAGCAAGTGTCTGATTTTTATGTTACAGATCGTAAGTCATTTATATCATTCTTTTTTTTAAAAAAATGTCATATTTAGTTTCTGATTTAGCAACTCAAATATCCAAAATAATGGAGATTGGTTATACACAAGATCCTGCACCACTGAGAGCAACATGGTTAATGATTTTAAGGATTTCTTGTAATATCTTTGCCAACACCAGCCTGTCGACAACGCATTTTACATCTAATCTCGCTGCATCACATCGATCTGAATTGACCCAACTATTGATCACCAGCTTATTAGCAAAAGATGCTCAAATTCGGCAAGCCGCCGCCTCTTTGGCATACAACTGCTCAACAAGCATTGCCATCGAAAGATTAAAGAAGGAAGAAGGAACTTTTAAGGGCATGGCAGAACAAGAGGATGATGATTGGTTAGTGGAGTTATCCAGTGCAGTTTTAGATGCATTAACAAAGGAGACAGACCAAGAAATCAGTAAGTTATTACATTTTTTGTACCACCATGAGCTAACCCATCTTTTTTCATGACAGTTCATCGTCTTTTAGCAGCTATTGGTAAATATATCTTCTTGGCACCCACAGAAGGCTCGTCTGTTGCCAATTTGTTATCTGCTTTAGATATAGATGGTATTCTCAATGCTAAAAAGAATGAAAATATTATTGAATCGAGCAAGGTGTTGGCATTAGCAAGAGATATTTCCGAATTAGTTAAATTGAGTTCGCAGGAATAAAAGTTTTATTTTTAAGCAGTTTTTGCTTCCTCTAAATAATTTGGGTTCGAGGCTAATTTTCTTGATAAGTTTTCATACCATGATTGGAAAGTTTTTAAAGGTAAATATCCATTATCCGTCAACTGGCCCAGCGGAATAGCATTGACGGGAATATTTTGGACAGTAAATGAAGTTACGTAATTAAACAGATTTTCTAAAATACGGCCTGCCATTTCTCCTACTTGAGTCACATTCATTCCTGGCTTAACAAGCGCCGAAGACGTAACGGGTTGACTCAAAGTTAAAAGTTGTTGTTGAACTACATCAATGGGCTCAATTGAAATACCCAATGTGGCCGATGTAGACATCTGAGGATTGTTTATAGCTGATTCCTTTGTTTTCAGTCGGAAAATAGCACTTGGTTTTTCATTAAACAAGCTAAATCATAAAAGAATTAAACAATGTAATTAGCAACATAACTAAATATGACTCACCCTCCCAGTAGTTGCCATTCTTTATTGGGCCAGTGTAAATGAACTGTAGCGGCATATCCGGGCTCAAAAGGAATTGTACCAAGTAAAAATACGACTATGTGGTTTATAGTTTGAGCATTGGTCAATTCAAACACATATTGATTTACATCGACTTGTTGTAAGTTAGTCTGAACCTACAACGAAAATGAGTTTTGTGTGCAAGGCAGCAAATAATTGCATATTTACCAGACGACCAGCAGCAATACAACCAAACATTTAGAAAAAAAAAATTATATCTAAAAGGGCAAAAATATAATTTGGGCTTTATTTTAACAAATATATTTCACATACGTCACTAGAAAACATGCTAAAATTTTAGGCATCATCCTCTTCCTCTTCATCATCGTCATCCTCAGGTACGTATTCTTTATCTACACCAGTTCTTCTAACCAGAGAAAAATAAAGTGGTCCCCAGCCATCAGTTTTATCAGGAGCGATAAACACACCATACTTTGTTCTTTCACCAATCATCAATTTCATTTTGACAGGTTCAATTGGGATTTTACCCTTCTTTATCATCTTTTCGATTACTTTATCGTTCTCTAATGAACTGATAGAGCAAGTAGCATAAAGTACAACACCACCCACTCTAACAGAATGAACTGCAGCTTTCAAAATAGACAGTTGACGGTTAGCATTCACAATAGAACGCTTAGGAGACCAAAGTTCGAATTCTTTTTCATCATGCAATAAATGACGTTCAGATGAACAAGGTGCATCCAATAAAACTTTGTCGTATTGCTCGGGTTCACCATAGTATCTAGTACCATCCTTTCCGACAACAGTACTAGATTCTTCTACTACATCTGGTGGGATATATGATTCAATGACTTGTCTCAATCTTCTTCTACGATCAGAGGCAATTTCATTCGAGGTTAAACGTCCATATTTCTTATCCAATCTTTGCAAAACTGATAAAGTCTTTCCGCCAGGCGCGGCACAAATATCTAATATCTGATCATCGGGCTGAATATCTAAGGCCTCTGTAGCCAATACTGATCCAGCATCCAAAATATAATAATCTGTAATATTATTTCTATCCTTTGAAGGTTGAGGAAATCTCGAATGTGATTTAGAGGCATAGCAAGGAATACTGACGAAATCCAACATGGTCAAATCGGATAGCGAGTCTTTCAATTTAAGCTTAACGTCCTCTACATTGGCATATTTATTCATCATCATGCAGTGACGCACAGGCTTCTTCAAGGCTTCTAAAAGTTTAGGCCAACGCTCTGCTCCCCATTCCTCCTCATAAAACTTGTTGAAGGTTGCCATTACTGCATTACGTTTCTCGGTTTGTCGCTGTAATTCTTTCTCCTTTTTCTTGGACATGGCTGGCTTTTTTTTATCGCCCCCATTCTTCTTATTTCCTCTTTGGCCGCCCTTTCTCTTTTCTTCTTCGACTTCTGACATGTTGGAAATAGAAAAAAAAAAAAAGAAAAAAAAAAAAAGCTTAAAATTTTCTCTTTATTGGACCGTCCCTTTCTAAAATTCACCACAAAAAAATCGTGACTTTTTTCTGACCAAAGGATGATGTTGTACAATATTTAGAAGCCCAATATCCGACATCATAACTGTTGTTTGTCTGTTTTTATTCAGAAAGAATTCTTGCGTTATCTTGGTTATTGATTGTTGTTGGATAAGAAATCGTAGCTAAACAGTAAACAGGGATGCTTTGAATATAGTGAATTTTGGTGGGGGTCAAGAAACATGTCCATTTATGTGTTACTTATCATAACTTATGGATTATTTCAGTTATGATAGTATCAAAGAATAGATGATGGTGCTCTTATATTTACGGTCGAAGGCTTTAGCACTGTAGATAAACTATGTTTTAATGAGACAGTAGCTTTAGAGGATCTTGGGACCAAAGGACACGCAAATTTTGGACATCCGCCCTTATGATAAAAAATTCCCCCTTGTTGGCACAGGCCGGCTTTAAATGTTTTGAAAACTGGACATTAAAAAAAGCCAGAACAAACAAAAGAGCATTGTTTTCGGTCATGTTGGCCTTGTATTCCACAAAACTACTGAACAAAATAATAAATACGGGCACTACGCTGTGATGATTTCATTGTTATCTTTTTTTCTTCCTCGGCTTATCCTGGGAATACTTCGGGTCACGAAGTAATACCTTACAAAGCATTTTACTTAGTAATGATTAGTAAAATATAATAGGCGTACAACACAACCAACTTTTTTTTTTTTTTAATTCAGTTGTCAATTATTTTACATCTGTAGGATTCATCGTTTACTACAAATCTTTGAAAAGGATCGAGATTCACATTGCTATGACGAATGGTATGACAAGGACAGAGATCATCGACGGTACCAACTTTTGAGCCTAAACAAATAAATCTCTCAAGTGGTATTTCCCGTCCCAGACATTCAAATACCGTCAACTTGCGCTCTGAGCACTGTGCATGTTCCTTTTTTTTTATCGATTAAAACGTCATTGGTGTAACTACGGGGGAAAATACAAGATCTCTTCAAGCTTCGATGTCAATATTATCACATTATCATATTTTTATAAGGGAATCAAAACCCATATTATTTTCTTATCAGTGTTAAACATTGAAATAACACTAAACAATGCAAAGCCAAATCAGGAATATGGTTATCGGCGTTTCAACAAAAGTTCCGCTTTTTCGTCACAATTGCCCAGAACCTATAAAGGATCTCCCCTTTTTCCGTCTCTTTCTTTTCATTGTTTTTTTTTTATTTCTTTGAAAAAGAAATACTTGGATACAAGAAGAATGAAGTCAACTTACAATAGAAAGCATTCATTGGAAAGGCTTGAGTATTATTATCAAGTCATTAACACAACCGTCCTATCAAAGCAGAATGCTGCCAGTGGTTTGATCCCTGCCTCTGTTGCCATTACAGTAAATATTACTAGACATAATTGCTGGTTTTTTTATCTAATACACATAAATTATTATAGACTCACGGTGATTACACTGATGCTTGGGTCAGGTAATAAATAGGTCACACATAACGCGATTATAAAATACTAACAATGCTGTCATAAACAGAGATAACGTGTATTCAATCTATTGTGTTTACGGTCTTGCATTGGCTTATAGAAGAATTGATGATACTACTGGAAGAGCTTGTAAGTAAATTACTATAGTATAGCGGGAATTTGTATTTTACTAAAATACACCATAGTTGAGCTGGAACACGCGGTTGTTAAATTAATGCGTGGCATTTTATTTTCGATGATGCGTCAAGCTCCCAAGGTGGAAAAGTTCAAAAAGACACAAAATATTTTGGATGCTCTTCATGCAAAATACAACACAAAAACAGGTGCTACTGTTGTCGGTGATAAGGAATGGGGTCATCTTCAAATTGATGCAACTAGTCTCTTTTTAGTCGCCTTGGCTGATATGACAACAAGTGGTTTTAGTATTATTTATACTCAGGATGAGGTTGATTTTATTCAGAATTTGGTATTTTATATTGAACGTAAGTTGGTTTATTGTTTACGTGAATTTTAACTAACGTATTCAATAGGTGCTTATCGTACCCCTGATTTCGGTATTTGGGAACGTGGTGACAAAAGTAATCATGGTGAGCCGGAGCTGAATTCTTCCTCTATCGGTATGGCCTATGCTGCTCTTAAAGCTATCAATGGTGTTAATTTATTTGGTGCCCGTGGAAGTGCTTCATCTGTAGGTCACAAAGTCAAACGTGCATATAATTTTTATTAATATATACATATTTATACAACAGACAATCTATGTTTTACCCGATGAAATGACCCGTAACAAAATTACACTCCAAAGTGTCTTACCCAGAGAGTCTAACTCCAAGGAGGTGGATGGTTCAATCTTATCTGTCATTGGTTTCCCCGCTTTTGCGGTTGAAGATCCCGAATTGATTGAACGTACTCGCGAAGACGCCAAAAAGAAGTTGGAAGGTCGTTATGGTTGGAAGCGTTTCTTACGTGATGGCCATCAAACTGTTGTTGAAGATCATACTCGTCTTCATTACAACGATAACGAATTGAAGGTATTTGAAGACATTGAGTCCGAATGGCCTCTCTTTTTTACGTACATGGTATTGGAGGGTTTGTTCACAGACAACATGGATCAAGCTGAAGATTATCGCAAGAAACTCGATTTTGTCACCATCGATTCGTCTCTTTGGGATCCTGAAAACCCTAGACCCCCAGAAGACTATAAAAAGGAAGGCAATAAGCGACCAAATACTCTATGTCGTACAGCTTCTCTCGATCTGTCTACTGCACCCGCCGATCTTCATATTCCCCTTGTTCCCGAGTTGTATTATGTCCCTGCTGAATCTATTGAGGCAGAGAAGCAAAACCCTCACTCTCAAAAGAGAATTCCCAATGATAATACCCCTCTTGTCTGGGCTCTTTCTCTGTATTTGCTTGGAAATATGATTTACGAAAATTTGTTGTCTCCTTCAGAAATGGACCCTCTTGGTCGTCGTTATAGCGTCAAGGGCGCCAAGGCTGACAATGTTGTTCAAGTTGTACTTTTAGCAGAAAATGAAGAGTTACAAAAGACTTTATCAACATATGGTCTTGAAACCCAATCCATCGATCAAATCTCTTCGAGTTTCACTGTCTTACCTCCTCAAGCTCTCGTTGATGTCTATAGTGCACTTGGTCAAAACTCCAAGCTTGAATTATCTGGTAGACCTAACCGTCCTATTGGTACCTTAGCCACGTCTCGTCTTTATCGTATCGAGGGTCATGTTTATGTCTTTACTCCTCAATTTATGGATGTCGACTCTTTTTATCTTAACTCTGATCCAGATTACCTGGTCTCTACTATTGAATCTGAATTAACGTTTACAAATGCCAATTGGTTCTTCCCTGGTCGTCCCACTTTAACCGTTGTTTTGACCAATGCTATGCTTGGTGATATTACCAACAAGGACAATGCCACATATAGTAACCCTGGTTTAGTAAATGCTCTTTTAAATGCTGATGCGTCCAAGAAAAATCTGTTGAACTTCTTTATGAATTTGAGATCTGGTGAATGTAATGGTGTCCGTATTCGTCTATCTCGTCTTACGGAGACTGTCAATACTAGTAACATTGAATCACTTGACTTTTTGATCAATAAGCCTGATGTTGACTGGAGCAATATTTTATCTGCCAACAAGACCTATCACCGCAAGAATCATCAGAAGCATAAGCGTCTCGGCTTTAGTGAATCCAACATTAGTTCCCCAGGTGGTATCAACACCCCTGGTGGTGCTAAGACCCCTCGTCGTCGCAGTGTATTTGGTGGTAAGCTTTTGGGTACACCTCTTGATAAATTAAACGACGATAGTTACTTCCAAGAAATTACTTCTGCTTTGGAAAAGATCAACAGCCAAGGCACTCCCTCTTTCAAGCTTAAGGATCATGAAATTGCTCTTGACAACGCTGGTACTCCCAAGGCAGCGGCATCACCTGTCCCCGCTCATTCCGAAGGGCAATCTGAAAATGAAGATGGAAATACAGCCCATAAGAGTGCTGCATTAACTATCAATACAGAAGATGATACATCTAACGGAGAAATGCTCCTGTCTTTAACTCTGGGTGATTTGAGTCAATTCGAACCAGCCGTAAAAAGTCTTCAGAATTCTGTCAATCTTTATGATCAAATTGATTTATTGCAATATTTGGCATCCTGTAAGAATCTTGATGAATTTATTGTTGATTTGGATGCTACTATTCGTAATTTGTTAGAAGAGGTCTATGTCAAGTCCAAACGTCTTCAATACTGGTCCGTTGCTCGTCAAGCTAGTGGTTTACTTAACAAAACTATGCCTTCTTTGACTTACAACTTAACCGATTTAGTAATTCGCCAAAAGCAAGTCAGTATTGGTGCAGGAGCTACTGAACATTTGATTTCTACTCCCGTAGGCCCTGATGCACTTAACAAGATGATTGCTGAACAATGCTTGGACGATGTACGTGAAGGTCCTGTTGTACAAGAAATCATTATTTCTTTGGGTAACTTTATCCGTACCACCCCTTATATGTTTGATGGTATCTTGCGTCTCCGTACCCATTTCATTATTATTGCTTTACGTGAAGAAATTAGTCGTATAAACGACTTTAACGAGGAAGAAGCTATTGAACATTTGATGCAATTATCACCATTCGAATTACAGTCCTTGTTAGGTACCGTTATGTCCGGACCTGGTATGTGTGAAGAGGCAACTATTATTGTGCGTGATAAGCCTGGAGGATACTTGGTTCTTTCCCAAGAGTTTGATCCTACCCGTCGTGTAAGTGCTGATTTAACTACTTTGACACTCCCACCTTCCAAGAACAACATCCAAGTAGACTTAAACGAAGAAAACAAAAAAGCCAATGATGTACTTGTTATTCGCGCTCAATCTGGTGGTTATAACGCCGGTAATTTTGCTCGTGTTGAAATCAATGGAAATGTTTTAGCTGCTACTACACGTGGACTTCATGTATGGGCAATTGATCGTCTTGAAAAGTTGGTTCTTGAACATGCTTCATTCGATACACATATTTCGAATGATGAAAGTGATGATCTTGTGCAATTCATCCGTAGTTTGGCTCCTGGTTTGATTATAGTCATGGCGTCCAAAGATGATTTCACTGAACATTTGAGCAAAGAAGCTATCGATGCTTTGAAATCTCTCGGTTCCACCAAGATTGAAGACGTCAAATATCGTGATTCATATGTTTTAATTGCTGAAAAGAATGGTGACCGTGAGGACACCGTTGAAGCTCATAAGGCTGCCAATGAAGGACCTACGGATTTGATTGAAGAAAAGTTTGCTATTTTAAAGAAGAACGATATCTTACCTTCCGAAATTACTTCAGCTAATATCGGCTATTTCTGCCCTACCTCTAATGGTCGATGGTTACGTCGTAGAAAGAACGATGGTGCACTTAACCGTGTTCCCCGTCATTTCTTCTCTCGTACTTGGTCTGTTCTCGATAAATGCTATGGTCTCCAGATTGGATCTCATTTCTTACCTCGTGATCCAACTGTCTTTGAAAAGACACCCGAAGAATTCAATTTTGCATTAGCAGTCGAGGGATTCCTAGGTATTTTACGTGATCCTGCAGAGCGTCAAGTTGCTGTCGAAATTTTGTCATTGATCTATCGTATACAGAAACAAAACCCTAACGCGCCTATGATTGAAGCTAATATTAATATCCCAGAAATTATGGATTCAGCCATTTCAGAATTTTGGAACATTTGGACAGACAAGAACAAGGAAGTTTTTGAAAAGTCGCCTTTATTCGAGAATGGATTTGATTACAACACACATAAGGAGATGGCTCATAGTTTATTCTATGATCTTCCCCTCGACAATTCTTCTGAAAGTACTACTACCTATCTTGCCAAAAGTATCAAAAAGGCTTTAAATTTCAATTTTGATTTCACTCTTTAAGAATCATCAATCACACATTGTATCATATACACATTTCTTTCCTCCCTTTAATAAAATAATTTTTGTTTATAAAAATCTTTGACGTCCTTGCTCATGAACTATACGTAATATGCTTGACATGATGTCTCTATCTCCAGTGCCATTCCTTTGATCCAACCAAAATCGATCTTGTTTAATTTTAGGTTTAATTCCCTTCATTTGTTCCAAAGCATACTGTTTTTTAAGGGTTTGCTTATTAACTGTCCATGTCAAAACGGACGAATTAGTGGGCAAAAGGTCTTTGACATGAAGTGTGGTGGTTTTACGACGGGCTAAGAAATCCAAAGTGTCAATTGAGATCAATGTGTTAGGGGAAATTGGTGGTGATTTATCGCTCTGGATCAAACGTTGGGGGGTATGAACGTAAATCGAGTTGATATAAGGTGACAGTAAGAAGGAAAGAGCACCAGTTGAACAAGCACTTGCCATCATAGCTGTCATTGCCATTTGAAGCACCACAAAGCGAGTGAGGGATTCTTAAACTATTAGTATCATACCTTATATATATTTAAGAGGTTTTTCATAGCAAGCCTTACCACCCATAAACATTGTGCCTGACATATCTGCCGCTTGAACTATGTTCATCTTAATTTAGTATTCAATAAAAACCAAAAATTATGTATTACCTGCTGGTAATTGCCAAAAGAACATGACAGCAGGTGTTGAAACAGCCGAGATCTACAGTATTATTGTCAAAACGCTGTTAACATTCACAGTTACAAATAGCCTTACCCCAAGGGTAGTCAATGAGAACTTTTTGACGAGTTTAATAAGACCTGCATTGGGAGAATTATACACTAACTTCTTATTTTCAGATGTCTGTTTCTCTATCAAAGTTGAGTAATGCTTTAAGTTGCGAATGGCATGAAGAATTCGAGTCATTGTGTCAAGACGAAAAGAGATGTTAGTAGCTATCATGTCCGGGATTCTAAAAAAATAACATGGCCTACACAAGGTCCGACCGAAAGTCATCTTTTATTCAAATCAGCTGGTTCTCTGGAGAAAGAGACTCTGTTTATGATACGAATAATAAGGATTTATATTTAGGCTGTTTGCCTAATGCTGGTATCCTATAACGTAGTATAGTTGCCGAATGATAATTTAGACACTTTTTTTTTATGACAGTTATCTGGTATTTGTTCTCCAAGCAGCCATGATCAACACCCTTCAAAAAAAATTTGAGAGCAGCATCAATACTGTTTTGTAACCGCCTTTTCTATACAATATGTAATAGATCTGAAATAATGAATCTTGCGATTATCCATAATGCCCCTTATCTAATTAGCAAGGCTCTTCTATAAACAATTTCTGCCATTTGCCACCTAATGAAGGCCACGATTCTTATTGAAAGATGGATATTGATATGATAAACTTTGATACAAGTGGTTTCTATTTTTTATTTATTTTATTTTCTATTTGTCTGAGAACAAAAAAAAAACTAACTTCGTCTGAATCTAAGTTCATAAAATTTGTAGACAGAATAAGCTGGATTTTATTAGAAATTATTGATCAAGCAACCCTTTTGCCTATAAATATACATTATTTTAGGATTTCTGATTTAATATTACACCGTCATCAACTACTTGAATGTTTTTCTAACTGCCTGTCGTTTATTTTGAAACCATACTTGTACTGTTCTTGGTGACATACCAAGGTATCGTGCTAGATTTTCTCGAAGTATCGTAGATGGAAAAGCAGTCATTTCAAATACTTTTTGCAACGCCTGTGTCTGTTTGACTGTTGCCCTCTTTCTTCTGATTTTTGAATAGTCGTCATCGACATGATCGTTATAATAGTCCCAGGAATTATGAGTTTTCCAAGCATTTAGACGGGTATATTCTAAGTCCTCTTTTTCGTATGATCTGCGTAGTGGCGGCAGGTTAGTCTTAATGTTAAGATTTTCTTGGTTATTGCGGAAATTGGGTTGAGGTAATTTGATAAAGGGGATCGTCCCTGTAAAACTTTGATATTTGTTTGTTTCAATAATCGGGGTTAAAGTCGTGTTAACTTCTTTATCGCATAACAGATTTTCAATAGAATATGCCGATGTAGATACGAGACACTAATATAGTAAGTTTCAGTTAGATGGCTGTGTTTATAAAAAGAAACAAACATAAGCCTACCTTATTGTTAGTCATGAAAAAGACAGGAATGGATACTGGAAAGAAAGAAATAGAAGTTTTTTTTTTTTTTTTTTTTTTTTTTTTTTAGTTTTTTTTTGCGGTAGTTTTTATTATAATCCGGATCACTGGTTCAAATGAACGTGCATGTCTGTTACTCTTCTTAATCAGATTTTGATACAAAGAAAAGCCGGCTTAGATATGGTTATAATCTCGATATTGAACGATTTAATATAATGATGGGGTACAATATGTACCTAACAGATAGATACACCCCTCTACAACACAAGTTTAAAGGGATTGAATAGAATTAATCTGCATGACCGCAAGTATTATTTCAGAGTACATGAAGTAATTTTGCTTTTACATTTAGAAAGCGCTTATATGCTTTTGATTTAATATGCATTAGCTCCTAAGCAAATTCGGTGTGTAATATCATCAATTAAGATATATATCCTTCTCCAACGATAGTACTTTGGTCATTTCAAATCAGAAGTATGATGCATGTAGAAATTGGGTAGACAGGTTACACGCTACTATTTGATCATCACGCATTTACATCCCGATTAAGATTTCTTTTCAACACACGTTTCGGGGTAATTATTGTCAAAGAGAACTTACGGGGGGGCTGTTTTCATCATTAATAATTATAACCAATTTAAGCATTCTCTATGCATACACCTGAAAACATTAATAAGACATCATTGACTGCGGAGTCGCCCATTCAACAGCAGTGGCAGACATAGTTTAGAATAATGTATATGATGAAATACGGACAAAACGTCAAAATCCTGTTAATCTATCGAAGGTTTAATGAACAGTAAATCCTAGGTAAATTCAGTTGAAGAATACAGAATATCATCTTTCAATTTTTATATCAAGAATATAAACGAGGAAGGCAAGGGCTTTATTGCGAAGTGCATTTCAAGATATTTCCAAAGAATGAACCCTGCTGTTTAATTCTAGACTAAAATAAAATTTGTTGATTTAATTTTAGGGGAAGTACCCACAGCTGTTTCTGTTTTCATTTTGCTTCTAAGATGGTCAACATGTTTTTCTTAACAAAAAGTGGGTACAAAGTTGGCGTTTGTACGTATAAAAACTTTTGAATTCAAACAATTATATCTTTTAGAAAGTTATTTCAGTTGTTCACAAAAAGGAACGCTGTTGATTTTTACCTTGAGAATAGGCAATCCAAAAAAAAAAAATCGACTTAAGATAGGTTGCGAATCCAATACCGTCACGAATGAGTCAAATGGCTGTAGGGTCATTATAGAGTGTGTCTGTGAGCATCCTAATCACACGCCATAAAATGTACGGAAATCATTGTTTCTCGGTCGTCTTTTGAAATAAATTGCGAATTTAAAGCTCATTCGAATAGCATGAGCCGAAGGGTTCTGATTTATAAATCCTTCATATTTATGAATATAGATATCCTTTAATTTCAATATACACCTTTGTCACTAAGTGTACTTACTAAGCGAAAACAAAATTCTTCGACTTATCGAGAAAAACAGTATATCTCGCTGCGAACTTGTTGGGTATTGTTTTTAATAGCTTACTACCGAAACATCATAAAGATTATCTTTCGGTTCATAACACCAAATTACTATTGGTACCATTTATATTGGATTAAACAGCGAAATGAATATTACGGAAATACCCAAATGTAGATCTTCAATTAGTACCTATTTCCTGTTACCCCTAGAAACACCCTAGTTAAAAAGAGCAGCGTTTCTTTAAACTGAATGGAATTAACTACAACAAGCCCAAAGCATTGGCAACGCAGAAAATTAGAAAAATATAAACCTTAATACATTAATAATCTAAATACCTATCAAGCCAATCACATTCACCAAAACATTTTAGAAATAGAATCCGTGTGATCCAAGTATTTACTTAAATGCTTATCATTTAATGTTAACTATTTACGATATTTATTATTTAGTACAGTGTGACATGAGTTTATATTTTTGCTCTCATGTGGCACTAGTGCATAATATAGATAGTAAATTCTAGTTTTGCAAGAGATAATCGAGTCCACGGATGAATTAAACATTATGTCATAGACTTTAAATTTATCTTTTAAGTATCTCGAACTAACTACTGTCATCTGGTCCAATTGGTGAGCTATTGATTTGCAAACGACTCGATTTTTTGATGTAAATCTGAGACAATTTGACAAGGGTGTTTATTTTGAAGTTGCCACACAAACTTGTTACTTTTTCGTGCCCCTCCAACTTTCAAGCCTTTTTCTTCATATTATCAATGTGTGATCCTTGTAGCTCGTCGATGGCTTGATATGATTCGTTGATTAGTTGCTAACAAAAGGTATTAATGATAAATAAAATGTCAAAATATGGATCAAGTATATCTTACTCTTAAGAACCAAAATAGATCAATCAACTTTCTCAATTTTTCCTCTGACGTTTTTGATTCTGTTGGCACTTCGACTGAACCAATACAATTGGTTACATAAACTTTGATTGCTGGCATAAATGCTCTCCAAATCCTGATCTTTGTTGCTGGAAAACACCATAAAATAAAACGTTAGCGGATATGTCTTTAAAGAAAAGAGAAAATACAAACGTGTCGCCTGAACAAAAAAAGAGCCAATTTTTTGAAAATTTCAAAATCACCATAGTGGAACTTTCGCTCAATGACATACAGCATTGCGACAAGACCGTATCCAACCTTGATATAATCTTGAGTTTCCTTTGGGTCATTTTGTTGAAGTAAACGGCCTACTGTTTCTAAGATTGCTATTTCGATCTCACTTTCTATATTTGTGTATACAACAACAATTAAGAGCGGCGGAAGCCATACAGAAAGTAAGATAAGTATTGCAGTAGTTGAAGTTAAATACAAAAGCTATTGTTACCTGATTTTGAGTTTTTTTTTAAAGCCGAACAAGTTTCATCAGATGTATTACTAGGTGCTACGCGATGATATTATAAAGTCGTGGTTTTTTCTAATTTAATAAGGTTTAAGTCCTTTTACGTCCCTAATTTTACGAAACAGTACATCATCCTAACGTGCGTGGAGTGTTGTATTATACTCAAGAAAGTCTGCGGATAGAAATTGTTATCTAGTTATGGGCATGGATAAAGAAAACACAAAGAAAAAAATTCATTGTTTTGATGTCTTATTATAAAATAAACACTGCCACCACTTTTTTACAAATATTTCTTCATAAAATGTTAAACACTATTTTTAAAAAGATAGGTGATGCAATACTTTCTATTCATAGTTATATTCAGGAAGATGTCGATGTGTTTTTTGAATACTCTTTGCACGTATATAATAGCGAAACTTATCAGAACTTTAAACTTGGACTTAAAAGTTTGTATCGCCAGTTTCTACAGATAATCGTAGAGACTTATCATTCGAAATCTGCTTTTGCCTTTAAAAGACAAACCATTTGCTACGTGAGCACATCAGAATCTAAAATTTTGCCAAATGCTTTGGATTACTTCAGCACTGATAGCGTATTTCCTACAAAAATGATATTGACACATCACAGAGTACAAACACACTGCCTTCCCACACTAGAACAGATACAACAAGAATATGGTTTGAATCTCTGTAAGAAATATTAAGCAATTAACTATATGCAATTAACAAATCGAAATGTAAATAGGTTATTTTATATTCTTGGTGATCCTGCTAATTTACATTAACAAGAGAAAATCATTAAATAAATAAGTTTGTAAACTCTTTGGGTTTGCTTCTTTTTTATGCAAGACATGGAAGAAGAAATATTGCTAAATGCGGTAACAGAGACCTCTTTTTTTTTTTTTTTTTTTTTTTTTTTTTTTTTTTTTTTTTTTTTTTTAGAGTTTGCATAGTTACTGCACGTTTAAAATACCAAGAAGTATCCAAATAAAGTGATGGCTCTATTTTTCAGACCATTTAATTGCAGCGCTTCTGTCTTAACCATTACCATATTTATTAAGAAGTGCACGAGACGAGCATGACATGACATACCTTAGTCATGTAATAAGTCTACTCTTAAAAGGGAACTTCAATTTGTGCCACAGAATTTGTTTTTTTATTCAACCTCAGGATCCAGGGCATCTCGATCGATTGAAATCTACTTAATATATGCGTATCTATCATTTAATGTTTATGTCTTTCAATGCCGCTTATTGAATAACTCTATTTAAACCAGTGACAACGTTTTCACGCAATCCTAATGCACCGGTTTTAAGAAGGTCCTGCACCAATAGTTTACTATTTTTCACACAGTCTGGAACACTCACACCGAGATAACTTGCACCAGTTACACTCAAAAGATGTCCGTATTCTTGTTTCATGTGTTGGTGAAGCTCACCTAGCCTTGCTTCATGCCCAACCACATACTGAGGGATGCATTCTGGTAAGATATTGACCATGCTGTATTTTGGGGTTTCTTCAATCCCCAAGTATACTCTAAGTGCTTCACTCGCTCTTTGATGCACGAATTCTGGATCTACTTGGTCCACACGCAGTCCACCAAAAGCACTATTCCACATATGTCCTCCCATCATAACGGTCAATTTTACTAGTTTGTCATTTTTTTCTTGGCCATGCATAGCATTAGAATCAAATACAACGCCTAAAGTTCCAGGTACGGGTATTTTGTAGTGGGAATCTGGATGGGGTGTTAAAAATCCAAAGCCGTTGTACTTCAGTGAGATGTTGTCATATGCAAAATTGATGACAGCAACGTCGACAGATGGATTATGGGATAGGTTGGGTAAGGATTTTTGTAATAATATGTCTAATTTTTTTGACGGTATAGTCGAAATGACATGATCAACCTGGACGGAAGAATCATCCGCATAAATCTAGCATAAACAACATTAATTACCGAGTCAAAATTTGATTTGATTATGATTCTTTTTACCTTCAGTTTATCACCATTTTTGCTCTTCGTCAACTTCTTCACTTGCTTTTCAGTGATAATGGTAACATTGCTTTGCTGGCTGAGATATAATCTTAATTTTGAAACCAAAGTCTCAGTACCTTGCTTAAACCCAAAGACACTGGTCTCCCTTGTTGTTTTTCCACCATCATCAAGTTCATCAATCATTGCTTGTTCTCCAATAGATAAAGGAGCAGTCTTTCCAAACATACCTCTAACAACACTACCGCTTCTTTTCTCGGCCTCATAAAGTATACGCATGGTTGACTTTACTGATAATTGTTTCGCATCACCAGCGTAAATACCATGTGTAATAGCTCCAACCAAATTTAATGCCACATGATCGTTAAAACGACGTGCAACCAGGGAATAAAGTGATTCATCATCCTTGGTTGAGGTAGGAACAAAAGGCTCCGTCATAATTGATTTTAAAACAGACTTGAATACAGGTGGTTGGTTCAATATTAAGGACGACAGTGAGGTTGGTAAAGTGTTGATCTGATCTTGATAGTAAATGTATCTGTTTTTTGCCGAAGGATCTGTTTTTGAAACAAAGATCATTTCTTGTTGTAATTCGAGATCATTTGACTATGAAAAGTTACTACTTTGATTGAATTCGAGATGTCTTTACTATATACCATGGATAAAATGGCAGCACCGCCTGGACCAACTGGACGCAAACTTCGAGGGCCGACTTCGAAAAGCACATTGTTTGGGTCGGTTGGTATTGATGGCGCAGATGAATGAAAGCCGGGAGGAACTCTTTGACTACGAATCCAACCACCTACTCTTTTAGATCCTTCAATAACAAGAATTTTACTCTTGGGTGACGCTTTAGATAGATAGTAAGCAGCAGATAAACCGGAGATACCCCCACCCAAGATGGCTACTGATGAAGACATGTTCAGGGACGAAAAGGTTAAGTAAACTTTGTGTTTTTAAGAACCCGGCATTATTTGTTTTAGTGTGACTCGCGCGAGTACGCATAAGGTCTTTTTAATCTACCCTTTCTTTCTCTCTTTTTATTTTTTCTGTCGAGATTAAAATAACAATGCACATAACAGAAGAGCACATTACCGCAGTAATTTTTATCAACGATGTGTATATGAACAAGATGCTAATTGTCATACTTCTACCTAGGTGAAACAGAGAGAATGGCTTCTGCATTCCGTTATCCCACCAATGTTGAAAAAACTATTGTCACAACTGGAGGTAAACTTTCCCCCTATTATGTACGAAATAATCTCTGACAGTTAGCATTTTTGTTACAGAAAAGTCAAGATATCTTGACGAGTCAAAGTAATTATAGTCACTCTTACTTTTTCTATTATGCTAATTTTCGTGATTTAACTACAGCTAAAATCGATTCGTTACCTATTATACAGTATGATTTGTTCATTTTCTCTCTTTTTTTTTTTAACTGACCAATTACTAACCCTTGAACAAGAAATGATACTATCAAAGGGGTTATTACGTTAACTGGATCACATATCACGAAGGCTGTAAATAATGTATCATGTATCCCACTTAAGTTATACTGATCCGATTCTTTAGGAGCTTCAAATCAAATTACCAAATTATCAAGATACGCCCATAAAAGCTACTATCGTTAACACGACACCTTATTTCCTTGAACAAGTAAGACTAAATTTAATAAAAATGATGAAACATGTATGGTATGTTCCTCATCCTTTATAGGCACAACAAGCAACAAATTATATATCACTGGCGATTAATGAAATAAGGACTTTTATAAGGCCGTCTTATAAACAAGCTACGATCGAAGTAACGTAACTTAATTTAAACATACACGTATATACTAATGAATAATTAGTTACTGGAAGCCATGTATCAATACGTAGACCGTGCACTTCATGCATTTGATTATCCGAACGAGGCTTCATTGTTCCCTTATAAAGTGTGCCATCCAAAAGTGAGACATATTTTGCTACTAATAATAATAATAATAACAATAATAATAATAAATGACAGTATTAATTTATTTATCTAGTTTTTCAGCCCACCTCTAAAACAAGATATTGCGATTGAATTTTGTATAGATGGTGTTTTTATTACATGTAATGTGTATGCATTAGATTATAACTACATTAAGCATGGAATTAAAGTCGATAGTCAACATGCAGTAGTGTAAAGTACAAAGAAATTAAATCATTCAATGTAGATTAATAATATTTAATATGTAGAACATACAAGGATAAGCAAGTGATGATTCTAGATGAAGTTAGAACACAAACCCAGTCACCTACTTTGACTGAACTAAAAAGCTTATTGAAGTTAATTCTGGAATGGTGTCAAACTTATAAGCAGATGTTACTTCAAATCGAAGCTTAGCAGAATTATCTGTTAGTATATTACATATTTAACTCCTTAAATAAAATATTTCATTCCGTCACTTCACACCATAGATGAGCACACACAAACAAAAATATATTTGTGGATCACCTCATTTTCTTTTTTTTCTTGTAGCATTCTTTCTTATATGCATATCATTTTGACATGGTAGTTTCTTTTAAAAACATAAACTAGTATGATTGAGCTTGTTTAATAAATGTATGTACTTCTTTTTTTTAATTTAAGATGCAAACAATAATAAATGTATATTTAAAAGAGTAAGGGGATCGGTAAGGTGCTCCTCACTATTCTGGTCTGCTAAAAACTATGGACCCTTTCAGCAAGTCTATTATACTAAAATAAGAATATTTTATTATTGTTTATTTGTTGTGTACATAATATACCTTTATACGAACTTATTTGTGTTGTAAATCCTTTTGCAGTGACCTTTTGTTTTTTCTCAGGGCAAAAAAAAATCGATCGGGAGTGGAAATAATCCCAATTGCCATATTTGTTCACATTAACTTTTTTTTATTTAAAAACATAATTTTCTCATTTACCTTTTCTCAAACTTCACTCTTTCTAGTATATTATAAAAATGTCACAAAAATGCGACTCAATACAATTTCATGAGGATCAAGAAGACCTCTTAATGTCATATCTCAATTCTGATTATATGTCTACTGCCCCGCCTTGTTGGTCTCACCATCCTCCTACACCTAGTTCCACACCAACCCTTCAAAGTCCTTCATCCACAGATATCCGTCAAACTTTTTTCGATCCATCTTGGAATCATCACCCTAATACACCCACAGGTGAACCAATGTTAAATGAATACCCGTTTATATTACCAGATCAGCCTATTGTCCCATATCACCCGTATTCATTCTTTCACCAACCTGCCTCTCCTCCTTCGTCGTCATGTTCATCCGATACAGAACAAAGAATTAAGCGGCGTGGGCGTAAGAAGCGCGACTCTTGTACAACCACGACTCCTTTAACTCCTACTGTAATTGCTCCTGCTGCCGTAAAACTATTAGCCACAATTCTACCTGCTCAGCAAGAGAAGAGATCGACTGCTAGCTCCTATGGTAATGTCAATAAATTTACGCCAATAATTAAGCAAGTGACAGATGACACTCAGAAGGCAGCTACAATTGCAAAGAGACAAGAAAGACTAATTAAGAATAGAGCGGCTGCATTACTTTCTCGTAAAAGAAAGCGAGAGCATCTAACTGCACTTGAAGATCAAAAAAATGGATTATCAAATGAAAATGATGAGCTTAAACAAAGGGTAATACAATTGGAAAGAGAGAATATGGAATTAAAGAACAGGTTGAATGTGCAGAGTGATAATAAAAGTATCATGATTTTAATGGTAATGACTGAATACCAGTAAAAAACTAAGTTTACATTTTTATTCATACTTTTCTCGTAGATGATTTTATTTTCTTTTGCATATCTGGTTTCTAATGCAATGAGATTAACAGTAAATAACACTACAACAGCAAAACCTCCATTTTATAAAAGGTACGTCAAAAAAAAAAAGAAAACTATCATACATAGTCTAATTACTTCTGTAGTATAAATGATGATGCTACTAGTTTTCAATGCTACTCGGATGAAGAAGATTATTTAGTATTTGGCTTAAAAAAACGTTATGCTTCTTTAAAAAGAAAAAGATTTGAAAGAATATAGTATAGTTACATCATTTTATTTGTATTTCCCATTTAATGTACACAACAACAACAACAAAAGTCTCATTTTATACATATTAAACCCCTTCCCTTTAAGGAGTATCCTCCGCATTTAAAAAAATAAACAAAAAATAAAATTTATTCGCTTTCAAACACAGCAGCCATACCCATACCTGATCCAATACACATACTCGTCACGCCAACCTTCTTGTTTTGACGCTTTAACTCTGGGAACAATGTAGCGAGTTGACGTGCTCCTGTACAACCTAAAGGATGTCCAAATGCAATAGCACCGCCCTTGGGGTTTACCTTTTCGATAGGGATATTTAATTTTTCGATAGAGTAAACAGCTTGAGATGCAAACGCTTCATTGATTTCAAAAATATCAACATCTGAAATCTGAATACCAGCTCTTGCTACAGCGATAGGAATAGCATAGGCAGGTCCCACGCCCATAATACGAGGAGGAACACCAACAACAGCGGAAGTGATATATTTACCAAGAATGGGAAGATTTAATTTTTGGGCAGTCTTGCGTTTCATCAAAAGAACTGCTGCTGCTCCGTCAGATACTTGGGATGCATTACCTGCAGTGGTGGTACCTTCATCGTCAAATGCAGGACGCAACTTTCCTAACTTTTCGGCTGTTGTACCAGGACGTACACCATCATCACGATCTGCTAACACAGTAGATTCATTACCTTCGGCATCAATCACAATAGCCTCAATAGGAACAATCTCGTCCTTAAACCAACCACTCTCTTGAGCAACCACTGCTTTACGATGAGATTCAGCAGCAAAAGCGTCTTGCTTCTCACGGGACACTTTGAAATCCGAGGCAACGTTCTCTGAGGTAAGACTATAATGTGAAATTATTAGCCTATATTTTAACTGTATGGATGGTATAATGTATTTTACCCCATAGGAATAAGACAATCGGCAGCTGATTCACAAGTATCAGCAATTCTTTCAGATGTAGGAGCTAAAGAAGAAGCACCATAATTCAAGGTCATTGACTCTACACCGGCACCAATACCTACTTCTAAAATACCGGTTTGGATAGCAGTTGCGATCTGAACAATGGCTTGAAGGCCAGAGGAACATTGTCTGTTCAGAGTACTTACAGCAGTGGATTCGGGGAAACCAGCATGAAGTGCGGCCATACGAGCATTGGTGGCACCGCCACCTTGAGCCAAAACGTTACCAACTGTGATATCCTCTACAATTTCAGGGTTGATACCTGTTTGTTTGATAATTGCTTTAAACACATGAGACAGCATTTCCTCAGGCAAAGTATCCTTCAAAGGACCTTTACGAGCACGGGTCAAAGGTGTACGAAGCGCAGAGACAATCACTACATCTTCGGGTGACTTGTAACCAATTTTGTTGGCCGTATAGCTGGAAGGCAAAAGGTGATTGGTAACTTGCTGGAGACGATTAGCCATTTTGTTAAGGAAAAAGGAAAAGAAAATTAGGCAAGGAGAGAGAGAGAGAGAGTGAATAAATTATGAAGCTTATATAAATATTTATTTTCACATGGGATTAACCAAACTTGATGCAATAGCGATGACCTTTTCTGTACCACTTGTAACCATTGGTTTCTAAATTTGAATATTTATTTATGACATTCACATTATCTCTTTTGTTTTAGGGCCTCAATACCCCAGTTATCGTTGTCACATTCAAGAATAGTTATGCCTGAGAAAAAAAGTTCCCCGCATTTTGAAATAACTGTCTTGAGCTCTACATGTTTTTTCAGTGATTTATCCAAACTTGTAATTTAATATTTGGAAGTTAAGAACAGCAGCAATTGAACAATGACCACCATGGGCTTTTAAATTGATCCTCTGTCTTTCTAGGTATTTGTTCCAAGTCGGATAATCTATTCTTCCAAAGTAGAGGCAATCCTTCCTCATCAACATGGCTGTCCTCTGCCTCACTATCCGATGACAAATATGTCACATCTATAGTGACACATATATGAGATTTCTCATTGATATATGGCGAAATTTGATTTACCTGGTAAAATTTCATTCGTATATTTTCGGATACTTTTATCTTTCTTTTGATCAAGTCTTTTCAACTTTGATTCTGTGACTTTTTAGATTAATATAGTTGAACTAAAAGAGGCTAAAAGTAATTACCTAATTTTCCAATTTGCTGATCCCGTTCCCTTTGCTCTTGATCAGTGAGCAAATGCCATCTAGGCGTGTCTGTTGATGATGGCCACAGTAGGGAAGGCTCCTGTAATTGTAACTTTAATAAAGGCTGTACAAGCGTCACTTGTTTTCATTACCTCAGTAGCTGGACCATTAAACGGATCATCGTCTTTTGGAGGGAATGCTATTTTATTTTTATTCATCTTAAAGCAGACAAAAAGAACTTGACAGTCACTACATGCTTGAATCAGAAAGAAATGTTTAATACTTTGTTTTAGCAACAAAAACTGAACGTGTTTCAAATGGGATGATATAAGCTACGTACAGTGTTGCATAATACTATTGCTCGATGCATGTTACAAAATATTAATCATCTCCTGTAAGTTTCGAAACTGTGCAAAACCCCTTTTTTTTTAGAATGCCGGAAATAAGCTAAATTGTGTACCTTGATTGTGAGAATTCTTTAGTTAGAGCTGCGAAGATTAGGCAAACCTATAGGTCGCGTGATGTTATTAAGATGTATTTTGTTCCGTGGCTGGGTGGTATATTATATACTTGCTACCAACTGCAGAATCTTTTGGTATTAATTAAAGCTATTTTGCCGTAACAATCATACCATTTGTTGATGGCTGATACAATCATACAGTACAAAATTCAGCTTTTGTTAAAAATAATACATGATGTGTCAGAAGGTCTTGCTTCGGGCCACAAGCTTCATCGGCTTTCCAACTTTGGAGTCGGTCTTAATAAAAAATTTTCAAGAGTTAGTAAGCCGGGAATTCAGTACTAGCTCTCTTTTCCTTCTCAATTTCTTTTTGTTTCCCCCATCTACCCATTTCCCTGTCGTGCATTGTAAAGGCGATGCACTGCTGCTATTAACAAGCCTTACCCTCTTATATAAAAACTTTCTATATTAATTATTAAACCCTTTTAAACCCAACAAAAAAAACTACGCTTATTAATCCCAAAGAGAACACTCACCCCAACTTTTACTATGTCTTATTATTATATGTTTAACGGAAAACACGTAGGAAACGACGTCGCCTGATCAAGAAAACCCAGAAAGAACATCATAAAAGAAACCCCCGCCCGAAAGAGAGAAACAAAAAACTTATATCGCTACCCAGTTAAAACCCAAGAATTTAAAAAAAGAAAAAGCCACTAGTATGAACTACAATAGCTATTACCAAGAAGAATTTTCACTTCAAGACCAGTTCAATCTATTCAATCACAACTTTTATTTTGAACCAAAGGATATATCTTTAGAACAATTATTAGCAACTCCTATCCCAACTTATCAACAGCCTAGTTCACCTAGCTCAATTTCATCTGGATGTGATAGTCCGCCTTATTACATGGATATCCAGCCAATTATAAAGAAAAAGACGTACAATAAAAAGGTCCAAATACCAGGGCAATGTACATTACCTATCCGAGTCGCAACGAACAAGATTTCTAAGCCCAAAAAATATTTAGAATGTTTTAACTGTAAAGTGACCAAGACCCCACTATGGCGTAGAACACCTGATAGGACTCAAACACTTTGCAATGCATGTGGATTATATTACAAACAATACAGTTCACACAGACCGCTACATGTTCGACATAAATTAATTCATTCGAAACCATTATATAATAACTTTGTTGTCAATTTACCATCACCGCCACCAAGGCAACCATCACCAAAGCAACAGATGATGGACGAGTCAAATATTGAATGCATAAATTGTCAACAAACAAAAACACCATTATGGCGTAAAAATGAACATGGAGAACCTATCTGTAACGCCTGTGGATTATATGCTAAATTACATAACAAGAATAGACCAGTCACAATGCGTAAACCAACCATTCAAAGAAGAAGAAGAGATTGGGGTGAAACAAACATGTTGATCGATATGGATAGGAATCAGATAGAAGGCTTCCTTGGTTTGCTTGAATAAAAATAATATCCAATAGAAGTCACTTTTTTTTTTTTTTTTTTCATCTTCCAATAAAAATTTGTTTATTTGCCCCTTTTATATTTTTTCTATTTTTCTCTTTCTCTATTCAAAAAAATTCACACACGGATGGATAAAACTATACTTGATTATGATAAAAACCTCCAAGAATTAGAAGTTCAACGTGAAAAACTTGAAAAAGTAATGCAAATGATGGGTCAGGAATGGGAAGAAAGGTAAGCCTTGACAGTATACGACAAAATATTTATTAGAAACTAATGAGTCTATGTAGTGGTGCAGGCATCGGATGGTTAGGCTCTCTTGATCTTCCAACCATTCCAACAACAGAGGAATCAATAGCAATGACAACAACAAGGTGTATTGAAAACAAAACACACCCGTTTATGAACAATATGTTATCAGAAAATACAGGTCCTTCACCTGAATATCTTCAATCGCTGTTAAATGTTAACGAAACTCTGCTGGCTCAGAGTCTTGCCAATACGCATAGCACACCCTTGTTAACACCAGAAGAGAACTCGTCTAACGGCTTACAATCTCCACTTTTAACACCCACAAATACCCAATCTGATTACATGGGAAATCTTGATCCTCATTCTGAATTGATTCTTCCTACTCTTGAAAAATTTTCTTGTTCAAATAGTTAATATCCCCCCTCATGGCATTAGAATTTAAATAAACAAAAATTACACACACATAAATCTCATAGAAGCTTGTCGATCGATTTTTATTTTTTATTTTATAACTTCCGCTGTCATTTGGCTTATGCAATAGAACCTAGATCTAGTTGAACTCCAAGCTCAGACCTCATACGTTTTTTGATTGCGAATTGAATTAAAAACGGGTGAGACTCTCAAGGATTTAACCTTCCCAACTACGTATCCATACTGACTGAATAGTGTCATCTATGAACTGTACAGTATGCCATCTCATCAAGTCACGTCTTTCCCACCTCATTTCCAGCTGCATTAGGCACCAAGTTTTCCAAACATGGTTTGGTACAGATTTTTCCCAATTTATACAAGCTAAATTTAGCTTGTTTGTCCGATATGAGCCAAATCTATTTTGCGCTGTGCTGATTGTCACTATTCACAGGTCGATCACTTGTATCTATAAACGAACCACATGAAAAACTGTAATTGCACAAGACAATCAATTTAACTACATACAGTCATGGGTTTTTTTTTTTTTTTTGTGTAATGACCCATCGTTCGTCGTCTTGTAAGTCTTGGCATATGAACTTGTTGTTTTTTTAAGTCTTGTATATCTGTGACCACAAAACACGTCGCATACAAGGAATAGTCTAAACTTAATTTCTGTTATTTTGCATAAACATACCAAATAGCGTGTCAGTGCATTAAATCCCAAAATAATCTGCTTAGCGTTAGGATGGTTTAGGTCCAAGGTGCTGGTACCCGAGGTAACTATAAAAAATTGTGAGCTAATAATTCTTGTCGTCTTAAAAAATACCCTATTTTACAACATAAGAAGTGCTGGACCCATGTATCCGTCTTACACGTCTCTATCTGTTTAATTGCAAGCAAATCCACGTGGAAAATGGTATCAGCCTGAGTTTGAGCTTATTTAATTTAGGCTTAAAACCACTAAAGAGTTTATAGCCTAGTATACTTTTTTTTCCCTGCTAAACGCACCCTATTTTGTGTGGCAAATTCCGCTTAAAACCAAAAAATGGTATTTGTTTGCCTCCTTAGATTATTGTCATAATGACAGCTTTGTTAAAATGGGCAAATATTAATTATATGCATAGTTTCGGTCTAACTCGTATTAATGTTTTGCGGATAGACTATTGGGGCTTAACTCATTTATTTAAATAAACGTTTTACTTATATCTACCAAATGCCTATCTGTATCTACTCACAGTAAGACGATATTATTTATTTTTGTAATATTCACGGGATTTCCAAATGCGGTAATTAATGTTATATCATGATTTATGTAGTTTAAAAGTTTTAGTAAACACCATTTTGCACGTTAGCGAGTCAAGGAACTTATAAACTGTAAGTAAAATGTAGCAGAAGAGCAGGCTAAAGTTTATTGAAGATACAGTAAAACGTATACACATTACAAGTTTCCATAATTCCATCTCAGCAAAATGAGTGTGTAGCACCAAGTAGTATACGTAAACTTATGAAATCAATATACGACTTTTGTGACATGAAAAACAAATCGTTTGTTTGTGAAGCAGATAATTTAAACTAGTGTCTGATTCTATTTGCAATCGAGTAAATTTTAAACACTCTTTTAATAATTTACGTTCTATTCGTTACTAATCAATTGTTTTTATGTCAGGTATAATCTGCAGAGGTGAATATATTACTGACTACCTCTGATGCTAACTAAAAAGAGTTTTATGTTGGATAAGACCATATTTTTCTTTAAGACAGACTTCTGATAATCAATTTATTACAATAATACTAATTGTGATGTTGATTATTAAAAATCTCTAGCCACAGTGGCCAGAATAAGTTAATTAATGATGAAGAAAAGGTTTACCATTAAGCAAATGGTGTAGTAAACAACTTATTGGGGAAACGACTTTTAAAAGCAAGAGCTAATTGTTACATTATTAATCGGCACATATGGCCAAAAATGCATTGTATTTTAACATATGTAAAGGCGAACTTCTTCCCGCAACTGTGGTCAATTTTTTTACTTTCAATAATAAGTCCTGTATTTATGTCACAAATAAAAGACGGCTTACACACTGAAAATTAATTGTTGTTAGCATTAAATAGACGTTGATATAAAAGGACCTCTGGGTCGTAGCATATCTAATAGCTCAAATCATATGTCTTATCACAAAATGAATATGTTGAATCGCTACGGCCTCATTGTTCTCAATCTTAAATCACATCTGGCATATCACAGGTCTGCCTCGTCGCTAATGTGATTGAAAAACAGATTGGGATACTGACATAGAAAATAAGAACATATAATAAACAAGAGAAAGCCAGTCACTGAAATAAAGGGTGATATCGTAACTGATAGCAATTGTTTAAATTCATTGCCTGAAAGACACCGGATAATATCCATTTAACTTGACAATTTTTCTTCGTTACTGTAGCATTTTTGTTTCTTTACCCCAGGGATGACCATCTAGAAGTGAGTATTACAATACAAGACGTTCTAAAGTATGTCAATACCGACTGTGTGTGTGTGAATTGAAGCGTATACTTCAATAACTTCCTAGACTGTAAACATTATGAGCGTGTCACTAACTATAGTAACTTATATCTTTGTTCATTTTTTTACAACTTTTATCGTGAGAGGAAGAAAAAAAAGAAGCAGAATGAAAGGGCTTACAGATTATGGCAATCATCCTTTTTTTTTTGCATTTTAAGGGAGTAATTATTGTGATGCAAGGGGGTATAAGGCTTTTCTTAATCCTAGGAAAATCAAGATGAAGAGGTTGGAATTGAATTCGAATGTCTTAAACGTCAGGTTTACCTCTTCTTAAATATATAAAAGAGCTGAGTACAGTAAATTCATCTTAGATACAAGATAAGTAGACTTAAATAAAGATTACTACATTTTTAGCCAAATTAGCACGGGCGAGGTAGAAAAATGCAGCCAATTTGTCATTTTCTAGAATTAAAAGACATAGCCTTGGGGCAATTGAGTTTGACAGAGATAATATTCCAGCCAGATATTTTAAAGACATGAATAGTAACTCTCCTCAATAATAACAATGATATGGAAAGCTCAACGAGCATATTCTTTATGACCTTCGGGTTATTGAAATTTTAACAGAAGATATATAATCGCGAATGAGATGGAGCACCTAACCTGCGATATGTGTCAGTAATGCTTTTCATTACAGTTTTTTTATAACTGTGTCTATGGTCACTAGAGTCCTTCGCTTAAGAGCCCCTCTATTTACTCGTTTCTAAACACTTGAAAAAATTAATCATAGAACAATTATGCCCGGTTACAGAAGGCTCCATTGAAAAATATAGCATCCTGTTTGATGAAAGTGATGATTTCTGTACTTAACTTGGTATTTAAGAAAAATCTGTCGCGTCCAAAATGTAGGCTAGCTATTCTTAAAACTCTCATATTGCATGTATTTTCATACCAATAATTGGCTTGTTAGCGATAAATCAATACTAACAATTTACTACGGTACGTGTATGTATTCGAGCGAGGTACAAAAAAAAAGCTAATTGTTACTATTTCTCGCTGTGATTTATATAAAAAGCCAAAAACAAGTAGTTCCATGTGGAAAATGTGATTATCCTAAGCCTGGGCTTACCAGACTTTGACTTACAACTGGCATCTTTTTGTGCCAATGCGTCCTTGATTGGCATGACGACTCGATTTATTTCGTCCTAAATCAAACTATAAGTTAGCACCATATCTGCATTATTGCTATATCAGCTTGGATAGAATAAATAATCCATGAAATATAAAGGTAACGAAAGAAAGGAAGATTTTAAAATATAAAATGTCCATCTGCATTCCGCTCACGGTAAGACGGTCTATTCACGGGTCTTCTAATAAAGTTATATGGTGATCGAGAAGTCAGTGTAAGGGAATTATGCTCTATTGGTGCTACCTGAGCCAATAATTAAAGCTCTTGTGCTCACAATCGATGGAATATGTGAATAATATTGATGGTTTGTGTTTTGATGAGCCCATACGTCATAATAATACCAGCTGATAAATATGTATGCTCATCTATTTTTATATATTGTTAGCATATATCACTCATACGCATTCAGTTATAATAATATCGTTTTTTAGTGGATGCTTTTCAAGATTAAAATTATTCGATCATATATGTCGTTGTATGTATAGAAATACATTTACTCGAATTAACTGAAGGTAGTGTAGACAACTATGAGTTTGCAGACAGTACCATACACCTTGTTTACTCTGACCTCAGCCAACATTGTTGCACGTAATCAAGGTTTGATTGAATATCATCACTTATTTTCGTCTTTTATTTTAATTTTTGTAAACACTGTCTATTTTAAATAGGTTTTTTACTCTCGACACGTCACTTGGTTACGACAGGATATATATATCTTGTTAGATAAGTGAAATGATTCTCTTGGTTACGGCAAAAAGAAAAGGGATATAGAAATTAGTGAATGATTCATCATAAATATATTTGAATCTACATGCCTGTGACACCCAACTAGCACCAAATAATTGAGACTAGCACCATTTTGCTTTACAAACAGTTACACATGTTACAGAATTGTTTCTTTTTCTTTTAAAAAAAAGGGGGGAAATTACCAGAAAAAAGAAAATGCTGGATTCCTATTTATTGTTGTCACGGGGAGACAATGAAATTACTAAAATCATTTATCCTAATGTAGAATAAATGCATATGTCTACCCACATAACTATCAGCTCCGGCTGATAAAAGCATTTAACATTTGTATTATTGATTGAAAATATGTCCTTCAAAGCCTCACGCAGAAAATCCTAAAAATAGTAACAAAAACGGCAAAATAAACCGGGAATAAATAGAGTCATCTGCGAAATTACACAATGCCAATAAGGGGGGGGTGCGTGGGGCGATAAACGTCATTTTCAAATGGGATCTTCTCGACAAAAAACCATGATCAAGGATATTGCCCTTTTCTCGTTGTTATCATCAAATTCGAATTGTTAAACACTGAAATGGCTTTAATCTATTTAATCATACAACTAAAATTATTTTTATTTATGCCAAGATATTATTATAAACGATACTTTGAATTGCCTGAAGATCAGATCTTCCGCTTTGCATTATTGTCACTGTTACATGAGATTTTCCGCTCCGGAGAGCACAACAAACTAACCAAATCTTATATTTTTAAATCGTGTGATCGACACATGAAGCCAATGTTTAACAAGGCGCAAGAAACAGTGTGATCAAACAATAAACACTATTGATATAATACATGATGATGACTAATAAAACCCGTCTTATCTTACGAGACAATGGGTATTGTATCAGACTTTACAGTAGGTACTATAATATCCGCATTCTAGTATATTCTATACACCAAAGAACATTGTACTCGAATTAATCAGGTATATCCATCTAATGTCATCATCCAATACTAAGAGAACTCCTGAAATGCCTTGCCTTTTAGTATGCGGTTTCACATCCCTTAACAAAAGTTCATGTATATAAATTTGTTGGATTTATTTTCATTCACATTCTTGTCTTCTCTTCCGCTTGTTGTTCCACGTCAGTTTTTAAAGGCGTTTTACTCTTTGACAAACGCGTGTGCTGTTTATTCTACATCTAAAGGCTTCAAGGTAGCAACCTCCCGTTACCAGAAATGGCAGGGTATAAAAAAGTCAGTTTTTTTTTTACTTGTATTACGCAGAGATCGACCATTTTATCGTATATTAAAAAAAAAAGACCCAGTCCAAGAATATAATCAAAAAGGGTAAAGTCTAGTTTTTTTTTTTTTTTTTTTTTTTTTTTTTTTTGCGTAATAAGAACGCCAATATAATTTATTTTTATTTTGCTTCTCTTTCTCTTTCTTTTTTTCCTTTCTTTCTAGATGGATACATCGAAACCAGAACAGCAACAGAAAGAGAAGAAACCAGGACCGCAAAATGATTTTATCATGTATCAGCAACCTACGGAATATATGCGATCATTACCCCCGTTAGATCGGCTAGTACCGAATAAGAACTCTAATGATACTAGGCAAATGGATTATAATAGTGTGGCAGACAATAGTTCTATTGAGTATTATCATAGACGTAATACCTATCAACCACCCACGCCTGCCTACTACCCTCCTTTCGAAGAACAAGAACAAAATCGAATCTATTCATTTATGCCACTCGAAAGCGTATTTCAGCAAAAGAGACCCAGAAGAAAATTTAATGAAATTGAAAGACTATATCAATGCAATTTTTATAACTGTACCAAATCTTATGGCACATTGAATCATTTAAATGCACATATATCCATGCAAGAACATGTAAGGTACCAATCCAATAATCATTTTCTACCTTTTTATCTCTAATGCTTTGATCAGGGTCCAAAACGATTACCCATTGAATTTAAAGAGCTAAGAAAACAATTAAGAAAAACGAAAGCACAGCTTAATGCGAGAAACAGGAACAGCGTCATAAGTTCCTCTAGTACCGAACTAGATCCCACCTTATTGACCGCTCAATATCCTTCTGCTGTCGAGCATAACCGTGCAATACCACAAAGGCAAATACAGCATAATACAGCACATTGCCCACCACCTACTCAGCAACAGCAAATCACTCCTCCTTTACATATCGCTCCCCCGCAACAACAGCATATTATCCCCCCGCAACAGCCTCAACAACAACAACAACAACAACAACAGCAGCATGTTGTCCCCCCGCAACAGCATCATATTGCCCCTCCGCACATGGCTTCCGCACAACAGCACCGTATTGCCCCTCCGCAACACATTATCCCTCCGCAACAACAGTTCCAGCCAAATTATCCTCCCCAACAAACTTATCAACAATTCCAAATTATGCAACAACAACAACAATTTCATTAAAAATCATCTATTATGCATATATGTTTACAAATCTTTCGTCATTCGATCATTATATATATGTATATAAATTATAAGCACAAAATATGAACTTTATTATCTGGGAAATGTGATACACAATTTAAAAAAAAAATGCGGGCACGAAAATGAAATAAAAGATATTATATTACCATAGTGTTACCAATCGTAAACAAGTTTTGAGATTAAAAAAAAAAAAAAAAAACTTATGAAAACCCGTGCACAAATTTTAAAAGTCAATATGAAGGGGTCCTGCAATTGCAATATTGAGCGAATGTCTCATTTGTCAATAATTTACAAGCTCGTGTCGCTGCTTGCTTTCGAGCCTCTCTCGTATTAAATCCTGACCCGCTGGTAAATGCTTTCTCATGAATAAATACAACAGATTTTTGTGGACCATTGGGCTGGGTAATATTCCTATCCAATTAATTAGTTTAATATACGATTTTATCGGCTTTTACTTCTTTTCACTACCTTGTTATACATTGATTACATCCATACGCTTGTGCCATACATTTTAGTTTTTCAACTGGATGCGTTTGTATCAATTCCAAAGAAATATGCTCCTCCAATAATGGTTCCAACCACCTCTCAATTAGGTTAATCACCGGCTCGACTTTAAACCCACAGTCCGTATAGACAGCACCAATCAAACTTTCAATTACATCTGACAGTACTTTGGGTGGATATAAATCCAACCAATACTCGCCAGTTGTGTCCATTGCATTTTTTAATTGTTCAACGAAATACTTAATTTCAGATACAAGATAATCAGATGCGTGTCGGATATGACCATGTAACTTTAAATTAACGCATAGGACACTTAAAATGTTGTTGTTGACACTGGATTTCCGGAGATTATGAAGTTGACCCGGTGGTGCGGTACCATACTTTCGAAACAAATAAATGGTTACGCAAAAATCAAGTACAGCATCACCAAGAAATTCCAGACGTTGATAACATGGTACAGAAGATACTGGTACACTAGCATGTGTAAGCGCCTCAACAAGCAATGATGAATCCTTGAATTGATACCCAATAATATCAGTGACGCGTTGGACATCCACTTCTCGTAATGTCGCATCGTAGCGTGACAAAGGTCTCTGAAAGGTCTTGTGAAAGTCCGACCAAACGCGGACATTGTGCAGGGGAACACCTAATTGAATAGCTGCATGTAAAGCTACAGACAATGACGAATCACTATAATATGCTGCTCCCAAAGTAGACTCAATAACATCCGCTAGCGTCTTGTCCGATAGTTTATGGAAATTTATACTTTTTGTCATTTGTTCACTATCTGAATCGGTTTTGAAATGAGGTGGGCGCCAAAATCGACGACTAACATGCTGGCTGTAAATGTATTGATAAAGCTTTAGTTTTTTCGCCGTTTCAAACAACGCTTTGTTACTAATCATCGATATGCGGGATTCAGTCAATGCGTCTTCATTACTATGCACGTTTTGTGTAAATACAAGTGTCGATGAGATTAATTTGAGCACGGAATCTATGATATAATTTTTGAAAAAAAAAAAGGGTTTAGTTAAATCATATAAAATAATTAGTGCGTCTTTCTTTACCCCCCAAGAATTCGAGTCTTTGATAGCTTATGTCTAAATCAGCAGATGAAGCAATGTATGCTTCCGCCATAAGCGAATCCTTTACCATATTCAATTTTAGCAATTGCTTCACATCTTGAGCAGTTAACATGATATCGATATGTGATGTAATAATAGGAAGTATCTCTAAACTACGGTAGACACTTGCACTGATTGAATGCACTTGGCACAATTCTGGTATAAGATAACGTTCTTTTTGTTCCTCTTCTGGTTTGTTTCTGAGTATCCTCTTTGCAGACAATAAAGGTTGGTTTAGGTCTTTGATTGTTATACCGCGCTTATTTTTGTAATAGTCAATGAAGGAATATTCCTTCTCTGGGACGGTTGAGTTGGGTGTGAGACTGCTTTCAAACTCTTTTGCAAAATACTGCTTGCCACTACTGGAATCATAGACAATGGCATCTTTACAAGAAGGATCCAAAGGTGTTCTTTTGTTTTCAATTGACCTTTTAATTTCCTTCCAATCAAAAGCCTGGTTGTTTATTTCAAGCGGGACAATGAAATATGGAACATCTTTTCGAGGGCAGGTGAACTCTTTGTTGGTAACAGATCTGGTTACTGCAAGCATATAATCTGCCAGTAGCTCCACTTGCTGCATCTTCTGAAATATAAATCTTGTTACGGTGGTTATACATACTTGACTACCATCGGATAACATTATATTTGAAATAACGGGTATAGGACTTTTTGTAATCAAGTATAGTTTGCGATAATTTGGATCATCTACTACTTCGATTAACGAAATGTAGTATGGAGATAATGAAAGTTCTTCCCTAATAGATCTGGTATAGAAAGATGGAATCTTTTTAAAATATACATTCTCTCGACCACGGCTACCGACTTGTTTACCGTCCTCATCTCTTTCTTGTGAAATTATTTTCAATTTGATTTTTTTATTGACTGGCACAAGATTGTCGTCAATGGCACCAGTTTTGTGTAACGCGACACAAGCTTCCAAAGAGATCTTCTTCTTGACACTATCTCTCGAAGCGTCATAACTTTCGAATTGTTGCTGTACCGAGTTAATGGGTAACCTTAAGATACAACGAAATAAAGGATCTTCGTCGTCAGATGAAACTTTTTCAAACCGATATACAGGCTTAAACTGGCAGAATTCATCGGATGGTAAGGTAGCACAATAATGATAGACGAGCGCAATTGCACCAGAGAGTGTCAAAAGAGCATTTGTTTTGGGAATTTTATAGGCCCCTCGTAAATGTTCTTTCATTGATGTCTGCTTAATTAGCTCAGTATTTATCTCTTCTCCTGTGTCAAATAGTCGAGCAACGTTACGTTCTTCTGGTAATAAATTGCATAGTTGTTTCATTTGATCTTCTTGTAACTTAAATTTGTTTAATAGATTCATCTCTTTTGGATTGAGAGAGTTAATCATCAGGATATACTTAGAATTCTTACACCGAGCTCTTCCGCGTGATTGGATGTACGCAGGTAAAGTCTTGAACAAATCAAATCTATAACAAGTGTTAATAAAATGAATTACTTTGTTTTCTTATTCGAAAAGGATAATATTGTATTACCTAATAACATAATTACAGGATTGGATATCTAAACCTTCCTCGGCTACACTTGTAGCAACAAGAAGGTTCAATTCGCCTGTTCTGAATTTTTGGATTACAGAAATTTGATCATGGAATTTCATGCGCACATCACCACGACTTGAGCCCCCATGCCCGATCAGTATATCGCAACGAATCGTATCTTTGAAGACATCTAAGGCGTCTATTAAAATTTTGATCGATTTTGCTGTATGCCTTCTTTCAACGAAAATGATGCCGCAGAAATTGGGTTGGATATGAATGGCTCTTAAACAGTTGATTAATTCTTTAGCTTTTGGTGTGAACAGACGTTCATTTCGTATATCCGGATTAGGAGTAACTGGTGTACATAATTCGTAAGCTTGTTTTACCAAGTCTGAATCCTCTGAAGAGAGGCAGTGATGTGGTGCATAACTGTCTGTATATAGACCATGTATATGAGCTCCCTGTAGCATTTCTCTCCATAGTTTATCAGAGCACCAGGGCCCCAAATTATTGGAAATGTAATCTATAACAGATAAACAATTGTCGTAGCCATATACCTTTCGGATTCTACTATCAATCAATGTAGTCAACACGGTTCTTCCATTGTAGCGTAATGGGACAGATTGCTTTTCTTTAGAGTTAGGTACCTGTGGGGGTATATCATCAATTACTGACATGGAGTAGTAAACAACAGGTTCAGAAGCTTTTTTAATGGCACTTCTCAATTCTAAAGTGTTCTTCGCAGTATAGACTTTACAATCGAGATTAGTTTCCAATACACTGTAATAATAAAAATATTATGAGTTGATGTATAAGGATTAGTGAATTCATAAAACGTGCCTAATGCTTGTGTAAATGTCTTTTTTTGTTGAAAAAACGGGCGAAGCCGTCATGCCAAACACTTTTGGTAATCTATGTGGAGCTACGATGGAGTGGTAAAATTGATACATGATGAGATTAAAAGCATGATTCTTTACAGCATGATGACATTCATCGAATATCAACAGGTTTACCTAATATATGAACTGTTGTCAATAAATCTTGATTAATAAACGTTATATTTATGTTTACTTCATCAAGGGACAGGAAAGCTCGTTGCAAAATATCCAAAAAGATCTGTGCGGTCATTACACAAATATCGACATTGTCTAGTATGGACCGCCATTTTTCGAGTGACCACACATCTACATTCATTTCTCCGCATAATTTTTCAATACGAGCATCACAATTGGCTTCCAACACACTTGCTTGCTGGAAAACAAGCGGAACCCTTTCAACCAAAAAGAATGTGATCTTACGCTATGCAAGTCAAGTCAAATCAATACAAATACCATCCTTTCGAAACTCAAATTCGATTATATACCTTATAGGTTGAAGAGGCACGACACTTTTCATTTTCGATAGCTCTCATGTGTTTGATAAGCATGACTGAAATCAACGTCTTCCCTGCTCCCGTATCTAATACAGCGATTGTATTTTGTTTCACAGCTTCTTTAAAAATCTCATATTGGTATTCTCTCGGTGTTAACGATGGAGAAGCAGTAGGTTTCGTCTCGGCCGACTCTTCTTGTGCTCGTTGGTTTAATTCCTCAACTTGGTCTAATTTCAGGTTTGCAAACGCTTCCTCCAAGTAATTCATTTAGCTAAAGTTACAGAAAGAAATAAAGAAAATAATAAAACAAGTTCGATCTCCTCTAATATCAGCCTGTGACTTTTATGATTCCCAAAGTAGTAAAGGGGTTTGTTAGTTTGTGTTCCTTTTTTTTTTTTTAGCTGATGGAGAACAATTCCTGAATGCTACCGGAACTCGAACCTGTCTTTAATCTTGTATACCTGATCGAAGGCTGTGCCAATCACCTCTAGACATGTGAAGTCGGTTTACTTGGAGCGAGCCAGTAAGTATTTGTCATATTGCGCTAACAGGCAAGTATATTAAACTGGGACATTTCACCTATAGGGAAAATTATTTTATACTCTTTCTTCACAAACATGAGGGATGATTGGCTAGCGGCATTGTGTCAAATATCTGCTGCAGTTACAGTGTAATTTATTAATAAGAACTTCAGATAATAGAATGTTATCAGAGATAAATCAATGTTGCACGGGACGACAATAGCTTTGATCATTGTCGATGGCAGCTGCAAAAATAGGTATGTCTACGTTATTAAACATACTAATGTAATGGAATTGCTGGCCTCCCAAGTTTATAATTTTTTTACGGCGATTGTATCAAACAAAATCACGTCAGTTTTTCAATCGTGTCTAGCTTACTTCAATACGATTACGCCATAAACTCGTCATGGCAGAAGAGTCAAGTATACAGTTTTTACACCCCGACTGTAATGGGATTGAGCGCTTGAGAAGACACACCTATACTCACAGCATAAATCGTACAATTTTATACGTGAAAGGAGATGAAAGACTTCTGTGAGATCTTCTGAACATTAAAGATTTAACCTAAGACGGACTCTCATTTTGGGGGATCAAACAGCAACTATCGATCTATGTATTTATAAAGACGTATCGCATTTACATTATCCTGACAGTCCTAAGACTCGAGCAATATCATAACATAAATTTATTCGTATTATGAAAGTTAACAAATGGATACGTAAGCAACGAGTAATGTACATCAATAACAACGTTGTGTGACTTTCAATCAACTGCAATAGGAATAGTCATTCGAAATCTCTGACTCCCATTTTTTTTTTGTGCCATCATCTTTGAGTCATTGGGGACTTGTTTAAATTTTAGATAGATTCTGCGGGAAAAGAAAAATTGGAAGCCGCTCTTTTTAAAAATGCACATAATTTCCGTTATTTTTTTTTTTATTTCTCTTTATTTCAAAAAAAAAAAAAAAATGTTGGTTATTCCTGGTACTTCTGCTCTTTCAGCGTTTAAGAGTACGAGTCTTTTAAAATATATTCAAAAGACTGTGCCCTTAGCAGAATCTATTTCAGCTATTCACATTCATTTTGTTCAAGCGCGTACAGGCCAAGAAGGAAGTTTAAGTGAACATTTACAACCTGGACAGATTTTACGCCAGTTACTTACTTACGGTTACAACCCCATCGATATTGAAGAAATTGAATCTATTGTCAAGTTCTTAAGCACTAATCATCAACCTTTGGATGCCACAATCGCTCTTGTCGTTCCTCGCCCCGGTACCATTTCCCCTTGGTCCTCCAAAGCTACAAATATTGCCCATCTCTGTAATCTTTATGATAATGTCGAACGTATTGAACGCGGTATTGCTTATCGTGTTGTGAAATCTGACGGATCCCAATTGACCAAGCAAGAGATCGAATCCATCCAAGATTTAATTCATGATCGTATGACTCAAAATGTATCCACAATCATTCCTGCTTCTGAATCAGTATTTCACCATGGCGCTCCTGGTCCTTTAACTGTCGTTGATTTATTAACACAATCTGTCTCTGGTGAACATGCTCGTGAGAAATTAGCGGTTGCAAACAAAACTTTAGGTTTGGCTTTAGCTAACGATGAAATCGATTATTTGATTGACGCTTTTGTCGGTCAAGATGGACAAAGCGGACTTCAAAGAAATCCAACCGATGTCGAACTTTTTATGTTTGCCCAAGTCAATTCTGAACATTGTCGTCACAAGATCTTCGGTGCTGATTGGACTATCGATGGTGAATTAAAACCTCATTCTCTCTTTGCAATGATTAGAAATACTCACAAGTTGAACCCTGATTCTACACTTTCTGCCTACTCTGATAATGCTGCTGTCTTGAAGGGTTTCAGAGCTACCCGATTCGCCCCCAACGCAACTCAAGCTAATACTTATGAACATTATGAAGAGGATGTCCATTATCTGGCGAAGGTAAATATTTGACAGATGTGTCACGGGATTTTTTTTTTTTTTTTAACGTGGGTTTCTTTTTTAAGGTTGAAACTCATAACCATCCCACTGCTGTATCACCTTTCCCTGGTGCATCCACAGGTTCAGGTGGAGAAATTCGTGATGAAGGAGCTGTGGGTCAAGGATCCAAGCCTAAAGCCGGTCTTGTCGGTTTTACAACTTCTAATTTGCTCATCCCTGATAACGTGCAACCTTGGGAAACAGATTATGGTAAGCCTAGCCATGTTGCTTCTGCATATGACATTATGATGGAAGCACCCCTTGGTGGAGCAGCATTTAATAACGAATTCGGTCGTCCTTGCTTGACTGGTTATTTCCGTACATTTGCTGAGACTGTGCCTGTGACTGATGATACTACTGAAGTTCGTGGCTACCATAAGCCCATCATGATTGCTGGTGGTGTTGGTACAGTCCGTCCTGCTCATGTCTTCAAGAAGCCTATCAATCCTGGTGCCCATCTTGTTGTTCTTGGTGGTCCTGGTATGTTGATTGGTTTGGGTGGTGGCGCTGCTTCTTCTATGGCATCTGGTCAATCTAGTGCTGATTTAGATTTTGCATCTGTTCAACGTGAGAATCCTGAAATGGAACGTCGTGCACAACAAGTTATTGATGCTTGTACCGCCCTTGGGGATGAGACTCCTATTGAATCTATTCATGATGTTGGTGCTGGTGGTCTTTCTAACGCTTTGCCTGAAATTGTCCATGATAGTGACCTCGGCGCTACCATCGATTTACGTAAGATTCCTTGTGACGATGCATCCATGTCTCCTATGGCTATTTGGTGTAACGAATCTCAAGAGCGTTATGTTTTGGCTATTGCCCCATCCAAGATTGTTCAATTTGAGTCATTCTGTGCTCGTGAACGTTGTCCCTACGCTGTTGTTGGTGTTGCTACTGCTGATAAGCGTCTTGTTGTAAAAGATCCTCTTTTGAATAACGTCCCTATTGATTTGCCTATGCCTGTTTTGTTTGGTAAGCCTCCCAAGATGTCCCGTCAAGCTGTGACAGAAACTCCTTACAGAAGAGAGTTTGATACTTCTTTGGAATCTTATTTACCCGGCCAACATGATGTTCTTTCTGAAGCCGCTTCTCGTGTCCTTCAATTGCCTTCTGTTGCTTCAAAGTCTTTCTTAATTACCATCGGCGATCGTTCAATTACTGCTATGGTTGCTCGTGATCAACTTGTTGGTCCCTGGCAAGTACCTGTAGCTGACGTTGCTGTCACTACATCTTCTTTGGGCCTTGACATCATGACCGGTGAGGCTATGGCTATGGGTGAGCGTACTCCTATTGCTTTATTGTCTCAGGCTGCTTCTGCCCGTATGGCTGTTGGTGAATCTTTAACTAATTTAGCTGCTGCTCATGTTGGTGATATTAAGGATGTCATTATGTCTGCTAACTGGATGTGTGCTGCTGATCATGATGGCGAAGGAGCTGGTCTCTATGAAGCTGTCCAAGCTATTGGTATCGACCTTTGTCCTAAATTGGGTATTGCTATTCCTGTTGGTAAGGATTCTATGTCTATGAAGATGAAATGGAGCGAAGGAGGTCGTGCCAACGAGGTCACTGCTCCTCTTTCATTGATCATTACTGCTTTTGGAACTGTTGTCAACAACCACACTACATTCACACCTCAACTTATCAACAAGCCTAATACCGAACTTATTTTAATTGATTTGGCTAACGGTAAGCAGCGTTTAGGTGGTTCTGCTATTACACAAGTTTTCAAGGAGATTGGTACTGAAGCACCTGATGTCGAGGATGCTATTTTGTTGAGAGATTTCTTTAACGCTATGCAAAAGGCAAAACAGGTTGAAGGCGCCGAACCTCTTGTATTAGCTTACCACGATAGATCCGATGGTGGTTTATTTGCTACAGTTGTTGAAATGTGTTTTGCCGGTCATGTTGGAGCTGTTGTGAATTTGGATGATATCACCATTGAGGGCGATGTCGTCTCCTCTCTTTACAATGAAGAATTAGGTGCTGTTGTTCAAATCGAATCTGCTCGTTATGAAGAATTTGTTAACTTGATGACCGAATGTGGTATTCCCACCAACAATTTGCGCAAGATTGGTACTGTCAGTGAACACGACACCAAAGACAATATCACTTTCAAGCTTGGTGGTGACTCTGTTTACAACGCTTCTCGTGTAGATCTTTTCCGTGCTTGGAGTAAAACTTCATATTTGATGCAATCTGCTCGTGATAATGCTCTCTGTGCTCAACAAGAATACGATGCTGTTTTAGATACAAGTGACCCTGGTCTTCAATATCAATTAACATTTGAACCTTCAGAACAACTTGCTATCAATACCCCCAACGGTGGTCGTCCCAAGGTTGCCATTCTTCGTGATCAAGGTGTAAACGGACAAATTGAAATGGCTTTTGCTTTCCATTTAGCAGGGTTTGAAAGTGTTGATGTTCATATGACTGACATTATATCTGGACAAGTTAGTCTGAAGGATTTTATTGGTATTGCTGCCTGTGGTGGTTTCTCTTATGGTGATGTGCTCGGTGCTGGTTCTGGTTGGGCTCGTACGATTTTGTTGAACAGTCGCGCCCGTACTGAATTCGAAGATTTCTTTGCTCGTGACAACACTTTCTCATTAGGTGTCTGCAATGGTTGTCAATTCTTGAGTCAATTGGCCGAATTAATTCCTGGTGCTGATAACTGGCCTCGTTTTGCCCGTAATGAATCCGAACAATTTGAAGGTCGTACTTCATTAGTCAAGATTGAAGCCAACACTCAAAGCATCTTCTTTAAGGGTATGGAAGGCTCCATTTTACCTATTGCTGTTGCACATGGTGAAGGTAAAGCCACCTTCAATAACGAACAAGAGATGCAGCAATTCCAAATCGAAAATTTGGCTGCCACTTCCTATGTTGATAATTATGGTAATGTCACGCAACAATACCCCGCCAATCCTAACGGATCACCCCGTGGTATCGCCGCTATTACAACACCTAACGGCCGTGTTTTAAGTATGATGCCTCATCCTGAACGTGTCATATTGAAGGAAAGTAACTCTTGGTATCCTGCTGAGGAGAACTGGGGTCAAGTCGGTCCTTGGTTGAAGATGTTCCGTAATGCCCGTGATTGGGTTGGTGAGAACTATTAAAAGACCTTTCATTATTTATCTCTGTACAAAAAAAAACACATTTATTATATTTCTCTTTTCATATTACATAAAATTCGCTGTCGAAAATCATTTAATTGCTCCGCTTTCATATACATATTTTACCAAAAAGAAAAGAAAAGACACCATCATTGCAAATAAAAAAAAAACGTTGAATTCAATAAGGATGTTTTTAGATCTAAAAGTTAAAGGCTTTCAGATAATCATGCCACTGATACCAGCAACCTATATAAACAGTGCTGCTAATTAAATTCGAGTAATAGTAATCTACTTTTGATTGCACGCCTAATTATGAAACAAAAAATATCGTCATCTTAGCGGTCTGTGATAAATAAACAAACATGATCTAAATCATCTCCCATACGAACATCATGCATGTAAGATCAAGATCTGATCAATTGATTAAACAAACAGCCTACAGTCAAACGAATGAGGCCGTATAGCACATTATATCTTTTGATGCAAACCCTTTTTGCCTCAGTTATGCCCACACAACGCAGCCAAGAAAAACTTGAGTAGAAGTTACTATTGCTCCTCAAACAGTTTTATTACATAATTACCCATAATTAGAAATAGACATAGTGGGCTCATTCATACGTTTGGGACTGATACGCAAATATGAGCTTTATTGTAAGAACAGCTTCCATGCTATCTTTTATTTGATTTTAGAATGTCAGTAACTAATACAATGATTACTTGTTATTCTTCATTTTTGAACAACTATTATAATAATCCACACATATTTCTATCCCAAATTTATAATTGAAACGTTTTTCTTCCATATACTCAAGTGCTAAAGATAAAGATTCATCACTGTTAATCAGTACATGAGAACAGTTATGACCACGAGAATAAGTGATTTCACGAACATCAGCTCCAAGTATCAAGGTTATTTTTTCCCAAAGCATCTTATACGATACATCTTCATCGGTCGTAAAAGCATATCTTCTCTTCTCTCCGTTGACATTGACCAAAGCCATAACCCAGTACATTTTTCTCTTGACCAATTTTCTTTCAGGTTTCTCCGTTTGCTTTTTTTTAATCTTATTATCCTTATTTGACATCGTAATCTCTTTTAAAAGAAGAAGAAAGAAAAAAAAAAAAAAAAAAAAAAAAAAAAAAAAAAAAAAAAAAATGTCCAGAAGACTAAATTTATATATCAAATTCACTGATAGTCATAGGCATAACATTGATGAAGGTGTACAATACGCTGTCTTTCATATGTATTAGTGGACTTCTTGATATTCAAGAGGCCATTTGATTTAGTCAAATATATAATGTTACGCTTACTGTCTATCCTTAAACTTGTAAAATCTGTTAGAAAAAGTGCGACTAAAAAGTTGGGAAACACCGCTTTAAAAAAGCTGCTAATTGTATTTGATTACCAGGAAACCCCCGCTTTTCTTTTTTACTTTCACCTTTACTTTTAATTAAAATGTTGCGATTGTCGGGTACAATTAAACATACTGCCGTTACCCATAGCGGCATCACTAAGCGTCTTTTTAGCAACATTCAATGTTACGATTCTTTAGTGCTCGGTGCTTACACCGAGAATGGGACAGCTACTTTGACAGCTTCCAAAGATATCTCTAAAAAAGTTCATAATCTTATTGAAGAACATTTGCGTGTGTCTAATTTCAAAAAGGCAGGTGATGTTCGTACTTTATACAACATTGGTGGTATGAAACAGGTTGCGATCGTGTCACTTGGTAAGAAGAGTGAAGTTCAGGATACGCAGGAAGCAGCACGCAGAGCCACCGCACTTGGTTTGCAAGCTTTAAAACCTCAAGGAGCCAAACACATCGGTATTGATATCTCATTAAATGCCCATGGAGCAGGTGAAGGTGCTGTGTTGTCACAATTTTCTTTTGACAAACTGAAGTCAGATGCAAAAGATGAGGATATTGTTGTGGGACCATTCTCTGAAACTGAGAACGGAGAATTGGATTGGGCTAACGGACAGATTTACGGTGCCTCACAAAACGTGGCTCGTATGCTCATGACCTCACCTGCCAACTTGATGACGCCCAAGTTATTTGCCGAAGAAGTCGCTTATTTATTAGCCGGTTTAGAAAATGTCGAGGTTATTGTCAGAGATGAAGAATGGGCTGCAAGACACAATATGAATGCATTTCTATCTGTCGCTAGAGGAAGTGTTGAACCTTTAAGATTTATGGAAATTCATTATAAAGGCGGAAAGAAGGGCGATAAACCTCATGGTCTTGTCGGAAAAGGTATGACTCTTATATTTGTATGTAGGAATATTTTATTTATACACCCTTTTTTTAAAAATAGGTGTTACCTTCGATGCGTAAGACTGTTTGTTTATTATCATTATCGGTGCCGTATACCCCAGATGACTAACAAATCTTATATCATAGTGGAGGAATTTCCTTAAAACCATCCAACAATATGGCATTAATGAAAGGAGATATGGGTGGTGCTGCCACAGTTGCTGGTGCTCTTTACGGTATTTGTAAGCTGCAATTACCTATCAACGTAATTGCGGTAACTCCACTTTGTGAAAACATGCCTTCAGGTACAGCAACTAAGCCAGGAGATGTTGTTAAGGCTATGAACGGCAAATCGATCGAAGTATTAGATACTGATGCAGAAGGCAGAATGATTTTAGCAGATGCTTTATATTACGTCAGTTCTAAGCATTCGCCTGCAAGTTTGATTGATCTCGCTACTTTAACTGGTGCAATGGATGTTGCACTCGGCGATGTCTTTGCAGGTGTGTTTACTAACTCTGATAAATTATGGAATAACCTTGAAAAGGCCGGTAAAACCACATCAGATCCATTCTGGAGAATGCCTTTGAATGATGGCTATTTGAAAGAGATGAAAGAATCTTCGGTTGCTGATCTTAATAATTTGGGTAAGGGAAGATCAGGTGGTGCATGCTCAGCTGCTTCGTTCTTAAAGGAGTTTGTATATGGACTCGATAAAAAGGAAGAGAAAGAAAAGATTCCCTGGGCTCATATTGATATTGCTGGTGTGATGGATAGTCAAGGCACTGATGGCTATCACATTAAGGGAATGAGTGGTAAAGTGGCATTCTATGAAAATCAATGAAGATAGACTATATCTAATATGTGTAAAATAGGTCGTCCTACTAGATCCTTAATAGAATATATTCGTGGTCTTTCTTCCAATTGAAAATAACAAGGCCGTGTGTGTTACTTTGAGTCACGTGGTGTATGACCTTGGGGTTTTTACGGCGATGATGATGAGTGGGGGGGGGTTTGCTCAAAGCTCAATAAAAAAAACTTCCTTCTTTTCTTTTATTAAACTTGCAGTCTTTTTCACAACAACACAAAAATCAAAATTAGTGCTGCTTGATTCAAATTTAAAGAAATACAATGTTACCCATTACGTTTGATTTAGCCAAATATCCAACAGTGGATACTATTCGGCTATTAGCATCTCTACTTGAAAGAATGACCATTGCAAACGACTTATTGAATAAATCACAACAACCCTCTGCACAACGTCGTGGTTCTCTACAACAAGCACCACCATTAGCACCACCACCACCACCGGCCTATACCCGGTTTCATGCCCGACTTGTACCCTCTATTGATATTTATTCTTACCTGACCAGAATACTTAAATACTGTCCTTGTGCTAATGAATGTTTTCTAAGCTTATTAGTCTATTTCGACCGCATGTCCAAAAATTCTTTGGCTTTAACAGGGAAACCTTTTACCATTGATTCTTTCAATATACATCGTTTAATTATTGCAGGTGTGATGGTAGCCTCCAAGTTTTTCAGTGACGTGTTTTATACAAACACACGATACGCAAAGGTTGGTATTACATTATTTGTTTTCACATTTTGTCGGTGCTAATGTCCTAATTCCTTCAGGTTGGTGGATTACCAGTTTCTGAGTTAAACAGCCTTGAACTCGAGTTTCTGAAGTTGAATAGCTTTAATCTTACAGTATCTATTAGTGAACTTCAAAAATATGGAGATCAATTATTAAAAGTGGGATATATGACCCAAGAAATGAGAAAACCACCCTTGTTTCGCCATTCCCGTTCAAGCTCTGTGGATCAAGTGGATAGAATGTGTGATTTAACCCAACGTTTATCTATTGATGAACATTACCAACCTCAGCAGCAGCAGCAGCAGCAGCAGCAGCAACAGACAAAATATTATTACAATCAGAAGAAACACAATAACCAAGCAGTACGTAAAATGACTAGTACCAATAGTTTGAAGGAGAATGGTAGATATACTACTTACGAACAACCAAGACATTCTCGTTCAAGCGTAAACCTCAATCAAGGCTTCTGGAAACCAAGTAGTCCACTTCAGCAACAAGGGGAAGAAAGCACATCTCGAAGATTATCATTGACCTCTATTCATGCAGCTCCTTTTATTCCTAGTAGTGAATTACAGCAACAGGTACAAGCACAGCAAGCACAGCAACAGCAGCAGCATCAACAGCAGCAGCAGCATCACCAACAGCAGATACAACAGGGCGTCTACTACTATCCACCTGTCGGTATACCAACCCCTCCGCCATCTGCTTCGCCAATTCATCACCACCAATCTTATTCTGCCATGTATTTATAAGATTTATATATACATACAATTACAACAACCCACTATTATTATTATTACTACTATTATTACTACGTTTTTTCTTATTATTATTATCGACTATATCATTTACTACTTACTTTTGGAGGGGAAAGAGAGAGAGTTTATTTATTACACACACTCCCACGCACAGCCATACATACTCACATACCTTATTTATGTATATATCTATCCGACTTATATACAATATACATATTTTAGCATATTTTATTATAAAGTTATTTTTTATTTTTTTGCCAATGATATACCTTGTATCACATTAGATGACAATAATGAAAAAGTGGTGCCCACTCACTTGTTTTGGAAAAAAACCTGTATCTTTTTATTTTTTTCCAATACGATGATATAATACACCAAATTGAAAGCGCTTAACCCGAAAGAGTAGTGTACCAAACGGCACGAGGAACAAACAGTTTATATTTTATTTAATGCTACACAAAAACGGGTATACAGCCAACTTAACACGGGACTCCAATAAACTTTCTTTTTTTTCTTTTTAGTGTTTCTTTTTTTTAATTTTTAGTTTCTTCATCTCTCTCTCACCAAAAAAGACAATGACACCTCGATCTCGAAAGAATGCTGTGTCGAACTTTAACGTTATGGTTGTTGGTTTCTCAGGAGTAGGAAAGACCTCCTTTGTTCGCACTTTATTAGAAACACTCTTGTTAGAAGAACAAGTAGAAGATACCCCATCGAAAAAGAGACGTGATTCATTTATGAGCGAAAACTCCTCAGTATATGTGCACGAAGAACAACAGTTACAAGGCCCAATCGAAAAGACACTTACACCATATACTATCTCTAGAGAGATAGAAGTAGATAGAGAAAGAATCGTCCTGACTATCATAGATACACCAGGATTTCAACAAGAATACCTGGTTGATAAACAACTCCACGATATAACAAAATATATTGAACACCAATTTGATTTGACATTGGCAGAGGTAACTGAATAATAAAAAAAAAATCTAATTTACAAAAATGTAACACTTGTTATTGTCATACATTAGGAATCAAAGGTTAAGCGTAACCCTAAAGCGGTTGACACCCAAGTCCACTGTTGTCTCTATTTTATTGATCCCAAAAAATCAGCTTTAGACGAGTTTGATATTAGAATTTTAAAAAGATTATCAAATCGTGTGAATGTCATTCCTATTATCGGAAAAGCAGACCATTTGACTTTAGCTCAAAGGAACAGATTGAAGCCTTCCATCATCAAAGATATCTACACAAATTACAAGATTCCTATCTATGGTATGCCAGATGAAGATTTGGACGAGGAAGACGATGATGAAGAGGAGGAGGAAGAAAAGGAAAAGACTAAAGCACCACAATCACTCGATGATTTCCTTTCTCAATTTGATTATGAAAAAGAAGATAATGATACTCAGTCCGTGTTAGACTACCTTCGAATTATTCCTTTTACATTCATTTCTTATGAAGATGAGCCAGAAACTGGTAAGCCTATTCAGTTGGACAATGACATCAAATTGGGACGTGATTTTGGTTGGGGATCAATTGACTGTCTGGGTGAAAAATATTCGGATTTTGTTAAACTCAAGCATGTTTTGTTATCCACTCACCGCCGTTACTTGAAATTGGATACCGTGGAAAGATACTATGAACAATATCGTACAGAAAGACTGATGTATAAAAGAGCTACTAAAATAGGCTTACCCACCCAATAATAATAAATAATATAAAATGGTTTTTTGACAGGTTTTCAAAAATAATACTTATTGTTTACAACCAGATTTGTTTATATGTTTATGCAGCTTTGCTATTTACACTATCAACCCACATAACATCCCTAGTCTCGTACCAATTTATTTGTCATTTAATCTGATCCTCGTCGTATTCTAAAAAGAGTAATTCAAACACATGGACCTTAAATTCAGATAAAATTGACTTATTAATTTTTAAACACCTGCAATGCTGCCAACTGCTCTTAATTTTTAGATATAGCACTACTCGATAATAACAAAAACATTGGAACACATTTCTTTCATCCCCGAGCTCTCGGAAAGCACACAATGATCTGTATATATATAACTGTGAACGATTGGTTTGGCATAGTTACAAATATCACTTGCAGTAGTACTACATTCAGATTTAACATTAATCAGGTCAGTGACCTGAATGGCGGAAACATATTGATTTTTTATCTACCTGGTAACGATACCGGAAAAATACGACAAGATAATTACGTGGATCATATACTTATAGTTAAAGGTCTGGTCTAATGCATGACCTAAAAGTCCCATAGATATTGCTAGCGCCAACATCGGCATATATTCAGGAGAGAGAATCATTAACGCCACAAAATTTAAAAGCAGTACAAGGTGCCCATAAATTGTTCCTTTTAAATTGTAACTTTGATTCTTTAGCTTTATATTTTTGAGCATGAGTGACCATCGAATTGACTGATACAGGCGACGTTCTGTTTTCTGACAATTTAAAAGGCTTAACATTTATTCTCCAACATCATCAACAATATGGCACTTCGAAAGTATGGGTGATTAAAATTGCATTCAGATGTTAATCTATCCATAAACAGTAAGCAGACAAACAGCTTCTGACGCAAGTTTTTATGTTTCGATTTTTTTTTATATTAACACGGTGTTCAATACACCCTGTATAACTATTTGCAATATGAGGAGCTATAAACTGGTGACATTGCTATAAGCAAGTTGTCTTTTATGGAGACAGAGTAAGCTGATTATTTTTGTTAAGCACGTTAGTTTAGAGGATATTTGTACAGAAAGTTATCTAGAGCATCCGCGGCAGTGCACTACTACATTTAATGAGTGATTATTTTTGATGAAACGGGTCTGCGGTGGTTGCACTAAAATAATAGCTAAATGTCGAAAATCCACTACAAGTAGCATAAAAATTTTAAAATTGGATTTTTCGTTCTGTTCTTTTCGTTTCTTTTCCTAAAATTTTTAAACCAAATAAACACCCAGACTGTAAATTTAAACCGTAGCCCCATTCCAGCTGAAATAGACAACGAAAATTGTGATGATAGTCATTTATACGAGAATTAAAGCTTTAGTACTTTATTCTTAACCGCTGGAGACTCAATGAAAAATAATACTGAGTATCTACAGTCCGCTCTTAGGTTGTCACTCAAAGAAAATCAACTATTCCTAAGAGAAGAGAAATAGCTATTCCATTAGGATCTTTTTATTTAGATAAGAAAGCTGTTTTTATTTAAAAAAAAAAAGGTGACTCACTTTATTATCAGTAGCACCAACTTAAATGAAAAATACGTCGGTCACCATATTATTAATATAAGTTTTGTCAACATATACTAAAAAAAATCAAAAAGATATGGAAAACGCGTGTTAAGCGCAAATTTGAAAGTAGCTTGAAGAGAAAAAAGGAAGAATTTTGCTAGTTCTGAGGTTAAAAACAATTCTGTTTGGGGAAGATAGAGTGAGTTCCTCCAAAATAATGACGACTTCCATCCATACAATCCTTAGTGCCACTGCGCTGTCCATGGTAGGAAGACCGTTTCTGTAAAGGGATACTTTATAAGTATTTCCACTTAAAATCATCTGAAACCATTAAATTTGATGGTAATTAACAGAAACATATTCAAGCTGGATGGGGTATAAGAATACATAAGAAGTTAAAAAGGTAGTGATCCTTTATTTTGAAACTTTTCAGGCTCTTCAACATAGCCAAAGTGCCGATACAAGTCTCTTTATAATCCGATCTTAATTTAAATTCGCAGAGGTGTATCATTATGATTCACTTACTAGCTTTAAAAAAAGGGCTGTACATTTAATCGAACTGTAGAGCATGTTCTGACACCTGAAGAATTTTTCTATTATCTTTGACAAAGGGACTTTCTTGCACTTATATAAAGTATTCTTCCCTTATCTCTGGTTTTAAGGTATGATAGCTTTTTACCGTTGTCTTCTCTAAAAATATTAACGGCATTTTTTTTGTGGATACCATAGATTATAACAATAAAATAACTGCCACATTACATCAGAAGGAATTGACATGTTTATATAGTATATTTATACATGTCTCACTTGTTTATTAGTTAAATATACTAGCTGTATCATATAAAACTACTGAGTAAACTGTTATGCAAAGTTTATCGTATAAATCCATTTCCTATTTCAAAGATAGCTACCATATTTTTTATTCGTTGTACAAACTTTCCCATTAATGCTACTTACACGTTAAAAGTTAAGTCTGAGAGAAACCTGTAGATCAGGAAGAAATTATTAAAGGCCAAATACAGTTTTGTCGAGAAAAAAATTAGCTTACGAAGATTCTTCAATAGTTACTTCCGACACTTCGAATTAAAAACGCCGTAACCTTTCACTCTCTGGGATATCGATCCGATATAACAAATGATGTAAAAGGAGCTGATGAATGGAAGAATTTTTAAGCCAAATTTTCAAGGCTAGCTACTTCGGAATGCGATATTTAATGATACTGACCATGGATACACTTTCACATTGACGCTTAGATCTGGCTACGGGTCGATGAGACTTTAACATTGGCGTAATGTATTCATTCAACAAATTAAAAGAGCATAAATAGATTATCTACTATCCCTAATGCCCAAAATGATACAAAACTGATATCAAAATTATCAATCGTAAAATCAAGCCAATATAGCAATCATATCGAGACTTTCAGTTTGTTGCTCGACTCACTCTTACACCCGTTTAATAAGCACAATTAACCCCGAAATGGCGTGGATTATTAATAAAATACTAGAATATCAGCAATTCTAATTTTAATTCGATACTTCACTTAGGAGCCGCTGTTTGCCATTAATGGTTTTAGCAGATAGAAACCTTTGCTTTGTCAAAGATATTGAACCGATGTTTGTTGCTAGGTGCCTTAACCCGTACATAGTCATAGCAACACAAATCTAGCATGAAATTTCAGTGATGAACTAAAAGTCTACTATTGCTGTATTTAATTTGCAACTGTCTAAGCAAAGGTGTAGAAGCTTTAAAAAAAAAAAAAAAAAAAAAAAAAAAAGATCCACAGTGGATGACCAAAATATGAATCCGCAGCAAAAACAAGCGGAGAACCGGCTGTTCAAACTATAAAGGGAAGTCAATTTAACCGAAGCCGTATGATGCTATAATAATGGCATTATTCGCAATCACAAATCGGATTCAATTTTGTTTAAGCTTTAGTGATCTTAAGCTATAACTTAATGCAATACTTAACATATTAACCCATAGATAGAGAGACGTCTATTTTTTCAGCTTCTCATCGAAAATTGGATTACTAATAAAAAGGTAAAGCGGCATTTAAAGACGATTCTGTTGCCTATTTAGTCGTTTTTTAACCGACATTCGCAAATTGTATCCAAAAATCGAGTGTCCATCTTCTCTTAGGTATATTCCTTTAGCGATCTATACCCACGGAAAAACTGATTCTATTATTAAGACATCATCTGTCATACATAGGTATAGCCAATGATAAAGCATCGAACACAAGCTAAGCGGAAAACCAAGTATTAACTGTTCTGTGATCCGCCATTCATTTCTTTTTTTTTTTCCTATTTCCTCTTACTTTTTCTAAGTTCCACCTTTTTTTTTTTTTTTGTGAACTAGTTTTACATCATGAGCTCCGCTATCGAAAAAAGTAATTGTCCAAAAAAAAAATTGACAGCGAGAATGTTACTGACAATCCAATTATAGTTTCTTCGAATAGGAGTAGCAGTAGCGATACAGTGTCCACTGTTTACAAAGAGAAAGAGATCGAAGAGATCGAATCATATATTGAAGAAAAAAACAACTCGACTGTCTACAACCCGAAAGATGATCCTAATCACCCTGTGGTATGTACATGTAAAGTATTATCTACTACAAATTTTAACATATATGATTTAAACTTAGAATTGGCCCAAGGGTAAAAAATATAGCGGTCTCATTGTTGTGTCATGTAATTCATTTATGGGCTATTTCTCATCGGCAGTATATGTAAGCTTAATTTTCCAGAAAATCAAACACAAACATACTCTGACAATTTTTTTTGAATAGATGCCCGCTACTCATGATATTATGACTTACTTTAATACAAATCTCACTGTACTTATTGACTTTCATTCATAAAAGAACAACAGTTGTTAATCATTATTTCTATCTAGACCATTAATGCAACTATTGCCCTCTTTTTATTGATGAATGCTCTTGCTGTAAGTTTAGTGTGGTAATTTGCTAAATCCATTTTATTGAACAATATGCAACGATTTTATAGCCTTTGATCTGGGCTCCACTTAGTGAACGTATTGGACGAAGGTACTTAAGGAAATTATGTCTAGTAGAAAGGTCTTTAATCTTATTTTTAAAGATGGGTTTATATCATTGCGATGGCAATTTATACAGTTTGTACAATTATTTGTGGTGTCTCTACGAATTTAGGGGTGTTTTTTGCATTCCGTTTGCTTCAGGGCATGTTTGCTTGTGCTGGCCAAGCAGTTGGTGGGGGCAGTGTCTCTGATATATTTGAACCTCATGAGCGAGGAAAGGCCATGAGTATTTACATTTTAGGGTAAAACAAATTCCATGCTCTTAGTAAATATGTACCTAATATGTAATATCGTAGTACAATTCTTGGACCTGCTGTGGCTCCTATTGCTGGCGGCTATATTGATCAGTACTTAGGATGGCGTTGGATATTTTATATCAAAACTATTATGGGCGGTGTGCTTACCATCTTAAGTTATGTTCTGATTAAAGAGACTTTATATGTTCCTAATGCCAAACAACTGTCTCCACCTGCAAACTTTAAAGAACGTTTATCTAGACTCAAGTTTAATCCCGTAAGTTTTTCTGATTCAATAATCTCACAATTGTACTTACGAATCAAATATTTTATAGTTCGGTAGTCTTGAACTCTTATTACAGCCCGAAGTTTTGGTCACCTGTATTCCTGTTAGCATCGCCTTTGGTTGGTTTTATTTCTTAGTGACTATTCTACCTACCACTTTCGGAAGTGTATATAAATTTTCTACGGGTACAATTGGTCTTTGTTATTTAGCTGGTGGTATTGGTAACACCTCAGGATCTATCATAGCTGGTGCAATATCCGATAAATTATATGCTAAAGCTGTTTCTCAAAATGCCGGTGTTCTTAAAAGCGAATTACGTTTAAGGCCTATGTATATCGGAATACCATTTATTGTCATTGGTTCTGTCATGTATGGCTGGTTCCTTAAGTCTGGAGTACATTGGATGGGTCCTTTGGCTTCTTACACAATTAGTAAGTACTCTTCTTGAAAGATATTATGGCCCGAAAAAATATTAAAGAAAGTTATAGCTACTTTCGGAATTATGTTTACGATTACTGTCGCCACTACTTACATGGTTGACTCTAACCATACTAAGGCAGCATCAGGTGAGCTTTTTTTTTTCTTTTTTCGATGTCCTGATTTGCTGATACTTTGCATGAATTATGTAGTTGTATCAGTTGGTAATTTTACAAGAAATATTTGTGGTATGATATTTTCTTTGACTGCTGTGCAAATCCGTGGATCTCTTGGTGATGGGTGGTCATAGTAAGTGGAAGTTATTAAGTTTACATGACAATATACACTAATCAACCGTAATTTATCAGTACATTTATGGCCCTAATGTGTCTCACTGCCTATTTAATCTGTGTTCCCATGGTCCAAAAATTTGGAGAGGGATGGAGAGCGAGAAGACAATAGTCTCGTAAATTAGGCATACACATACAACATACTTAGATTCTTAATAATAAATACCGATACTTAATAAAATAGTCATCTAACGTATTCTTTTGTTTGTGTGTTCCTTTTGAGATGAAACCGAATTTAGGAAATCGCCAAAAAAAAAGTTCCCATCCCACGCTTTAAAAAAATATAAACAATAAATCACAAGATATGAACCCAGTTCTGATGTGGGTGGGCGTAAAATGAAATCAGATATATAAGGACGTGGTTCCGGGCGAATTTAGATTTTTTCTTTAAAAAGGTTTACCTTTCTTTAAAATAATCTATTTCAAAATGCCCATGGTCAAAAATCTTGAGAACGTTCATCAGGAGTTGATGGATATTGCCAGACAATCTAATCGTCTTTCTTATACCAAGTACACTTCTGATGATATTGAAAAGTTGCAAAACAGACTTCGTAATATTGACTCTCAATATAACGAAGGCCGCTTTGGTGATATGACATCTTGCGCTGACGGTGGTTGTTATGAAGAAGAAGGTCAAGCCCAAGTATCGGATGAATTGGAAAAGGTTCATAAAACGCTCCATGTTATGCTTTCTCGTATTGACTAGTAATTTAAAATCATGGAAGAAATATGAAAAACTAACAATACGTCACAGTCTTTATTTTTTTCACTCTTTTCAATCTGTTTACTCAAATTTTCAGCTTTGCCATATCATTCTATTCAGTTTGATTCTTAGTTTAGTTACTAGTCTTTACCCAGATATAATATTGTTAGTTTCTTTCTTCTACATTTTACATTAACATTTGTAAATAACTTTAAAAAAATCAGTAAATAAAATATAAAAAAAGTAGTATAAAACCATCGGATGTCCAAAAGTTTTTTCTCTTCCTCTCTTTATTTTACAAATACATCAAGGAATATGAGCAACTGGGATTCTGAGGGACTTAAGGAAGATTTTGGTATGTTTGGCTTATGCAAAAAATGGCGTTTTTTTTTGGTTGACGTGTGCGTGGGAGAATATCGTCAGTCATTAACTGTATGACATTTACCAGGTAATCTTCGTGTCAGTTCAAATAAGCCCAAAAACGCCAACAATGAATGGAACAAGCCTGTTCAGTTATCTGATGAGCCAAAGTAAACAGAAATAAAAGCAAAACAAAAAAACGTCTCAACCATTAAGAATAGATCATGATTTTAACTCTTTCTTTTTGACAGATGGAGCTCAACTGTAGAAAAAGCCGGAGGTTGGGGAAATCGTAATTTAACAGCTAACCATTTCGAAAGCCGTAACGACTCTTCTCAACAAAGTCAACAACAGCATGTTAATAGCAATAGAGGCGGTTATGAGCACGCTGGACGCGGGCATGGTCAGCAAAGAGGCAGGGGTGGTTATCAACAACAGAGAGGTGGTTATCAACAGCAAAGAGGAGGGTTCCAAGCAAGAGGAGGATATCAACAAAGAGATGGTAACCAACAAAGATATAGTGACGGACAAAGTGCTGGATATAGCCAACAAAGGTCGAATAAGAACGACTGGAATACAGCTTCTGCTCCCGTTGTTTCATCTGCTACTAGCGGCTGGGATTCAAAACAAACGGAAGCTGCTACTCAATCCGACAACTGGAATGCAACATCTACTGCCGCTACTCCTGCTACTTCTAACAACTGGGGGACACCTGCCCCTTCAAATAATTGGAGCAAACCCGTGCAAGCTAGCACTACGTCGATTCCTGCTACATCTACACCCAACGATTGGAACTCAACGCCAGCAGCTACCCCTCCTGCTAACCAATGGGGCACACCTTTGTCAACTAAGCCAGCAACAACAGCTAATCAATGGAGTACACCTGTATCCAACAAAGTTCCAGAAGCTGCACCTACAAACTCATGGAATAGTAAACCAGCGACAGTAGTACAACCTCCTACGCAAACAGTTGCTGCAGAAAGCGACGGTTGGAGCACACCAGCCAAGTCCACATCTGGGGGATCGTGGGGTGCTATGACCATGGATAGTTTAGGATGGTCGGATACTGGAAAAAAGACCAAAGATGTCAAGGAAGATGGCAAAGGTATCTGGAAGAATGGTGTACATGAACTCGGAGTAGAAAATGAGGAAATGAAATTGAAGCTTTTTGGTACAGCAACCGACTCTGAAAATGCACACTCTGGTATCAACTTTTCCAAGTACGAAAACATTCCTGTTGAAACGAAAGGAGAGAATATTCCCGAAGGAATCAATCAAGTAAATATAACATAATCGGATATAACGATCAATAGATGATTAAATTTGTTATTGTTATATTTTTAGTTTACTCATCCTCCTTTGGATAAACATCTTTTGACAAATATTTTATTGGCTCGATATACTGTGCCCACACCTGTCCAGAAGCATTCCATCCCTATTGTTCTAAGCAACCGTGATCTGATGGCCTGTGCCCAAACAGGCTCTGGTAAAACTGCGGGATTTTTATTCCCAATTTTATCGGCCATGTTTGCTCGAGGTCCTTTGGAAGACCCCAAGGAGCCAAACGTGAAACAAGGTTATCAAAGTTACAAGAAAGCCTACCCTCAAGCACTTATTTTGGCGCCTACAAGAGAATTGGCTTCTCAGATCTACAACGAAGCTAAAAAGTTTTGTTATCGTTCTTACGTGCGCCCTTGTGTCGCCTATGGTGGTGCTGATATTCAACAGCAGCTCCGACTAATTGACCGTGGATGTCATTTATTAGTTGCCACACCAGGCCGCCTTGTAGATATCTTGGAGCGACGCCGTATCTCTTTCCAAAATATCCAATACTTGGTTTTAGATGAAGCCGATCGTATGTTGGACATGGGGTTTGAACCTCAAGTGCGTAACATTATTGACGGTAGTGACATGCCTCCCTCCAGCAAGCGTCAAACGTTGATGTTTTCTGCTACATTCCCTGATAAAATTCAATCTTTAGCTAGTGATTTCCTCAAGGATTATATCTTTTTGTCAGTTGGTCGTGTAGGAGAAACATCTGAAAACATTACTCAAAAATTTGAGTTATTACGTGACGATGAAAAACGACACAAACTCTTGGAGATTCTTACTGAGCACAAGGCCGACCGAGGCTTGACTCTCATCTTTACAGAGACCAAACGTATGGCCGACACGGTTTGTAATTTTTTAAACGACAATCAATTCCCTTCGACAGCTATTCACGGAGATCGTGTGCAAAGTGAACGCGAAACGGCGCTTGAGTTATTCAAATCAGGTAGAACACCTATTATGGTTGCTACAGCAGTTGCAGCAAGAGGATTGGATATCCCAAATGTCACTCACGTCATTTCATTTGATTTGCCTAGCGATATTGATGATTATGTACATCGTATTGGCCGTACCGGTCGTGTAGGTAACACTGGTTTAGCTACTGCTTTCTTCACGAAAGGCAATCGATTCCTTTCTGGTCCTATGGTTAAACTTTTACAAGGAGCTAAACAAGAGGTCCCTGCCTGGATGGAAGATATGAGCAATGATGCTGCCAACGCTCCCTCAAACGCCACTCCTACTTACACTAGAAGACCAAAGCGTCAGACTGATGAAGCAGGCCCACGAATTGGTGCTTTTAAGAGTTGGTAAACATAATGTTAATTGATCTACAAATGCAAGGTAAATATTTTCCTTATAGTGTCACCAAAAAAAGTAAATAAAATAAGCACATTTTCCCACTGCTGTATAATCTTAAAAGTTCGACTGCAAGTGAGACTGCAATAATTTCCCGTTGAGTACATATTGTTTAGGGACTTTTTTTTTTTTAGTATAAATAAAGAATGTAAATAATAAGATCGTTCTTCTTTACTTTGCCTTTTTTCTACCTTCGCCCTAGTTTTCGATACATCAACAATGACACAGTTACAGCGGATAGGTAAATTAAGAGTTACTATCAATATCTCTTAAGCTAATTTTTTTTATAATAGCCCTATTTTTGCTGTCATTATTTGTTCTACAGATTGTCGCAGCAAATGAATTGCAACAAGATGACAATATTGAGCATATAAATGTGGCAAAAATATTGACTTTAACTTTCGAAAATCCTGAGAGATTTGTTACAGTAACGTTATCGGATAAAAAGGGAGCTCTACAAACACCAACAGCAGACCGATTCGATAGACAGGAGTACCCTAAAGATGGGCCAGTTTTAGAGGAACAATCTGATAAACAAATTGATCCAGCTCATTCCCAAGACACGAGGACAGATAATATCCAAGAACATACCCATTTAGAGGAGGGTTTACCTTTTATTGAATTTGTGGGAGATGATATTGAGCAGATATTTTATGGGTCAGAACCGATCGCTGAAATAGAACCCGTTGTTGAATTAGAACCTGTTGTTATTGCAGAAGAAGAGACGGCAGATACGAAATCGTCAACTTTAGATGTTATCGAAGATGGTAAGGTATGTATGATCGGAAAATTTTCCAATTAAATTAACTGTTTTTTAGGTACTATTTCTGCCACATCTGCTAATAAGACAGCAATCGAAGAACCAACAGCTCCGAAGCCACTTCTAGCGCAAGTTACTAGTTGTAAGACACAAGGACAGATTGCCCTGACATATAATGAAGGACCAAGTGACGTTACTGCAAAGATCGTTAGACAGTTGAGTAAAGCAGATGCCCGTGGCAATTTCTTTGTCAATGCCACATGGCTCTACACTCAGCAATATGCTATGGTTGTACAAAATATTTACAACGCAGGCCATTTTATTGGTATGACCTATCGTGCTGCCAATGATGATCCTGCTAGTTTGACTGATGATGAACTCCGTCAGGATATTCTTAGTAATGCCCATATCATCGAGACTTTGATAAACGTAGCACCAAAATATGTTCGTCTTCATTATACAGAAGTTAAGGATACTCGTACAGAAGGTATTATTCAAGATCTTGGATTTGTTATTGTGGGCTATAACTTGGACAGCCAAGATTATTTTAAAAAGGATGCAACCGGCCCTGATTCAATTCAACGAATTTATTCCGATACATTTAAAAATTACAAGGATACATACGATGCCAAGGGATCATTTATATCCATTCAGTATGATTTGCCGTATACAGGGTCTTTGGTTGCCATACCTCATATTATTAATACCATTGAAGAAGAAGGTTACACTATGGTTCGCTTGGATGGCTGTTTAAACGATGCGACTCCTTACAAAAAATGTGAGTTAATAATAACGCTATCCTCATGGTTGCATTAATATATGTATATTTCTCTATAGCTGCAAATAGCACAGAGTACATTGGGGACAAATTCTCTTTTGGGCAAACAAACTACCATCAAGGCCAAAAAGCTATTGTTTTGGAGAGTGCAGACGAAGCTGCGGCTGCTGATGAAAAATTCCAGATTCAGGGTATTGTGACAGGCGAGAAAAATGTATCAAACAATCAAAAAGTCCCCCTTTCAGCTATCTTGATTGCAGTGTGCGCTGTATTTGCTTCAATCATGTAGATACCAATGACCATTTCATCGCAACAAAAATTTATATCTCAAAAAGTTTTATATTCACAAAAGTACTCTATGCCTAATTTCTCCTCCTTTTCTTAATTATAGTGCGTTTGACTAAAAAGAAAACAATCGTCTCAATAAAATTCATAAATTTTCCCTCTGTGGTCTAACTATTTTATTATATGTTATTATAAAATGGCACATTTAGAGCTCTCGCTAACATGCCAGAGTCGATTAATCGTGGTCAGAAACCACATTCTTCTTAAATAAAATGATGGTAGGCCATCCTATAGAAACAAAATACGAGAAATGAGCACCAATTTCAAAAAATCGAGCTTTAAGGTAGTAGGTGGTATAATCTTGATGCTGCTCAAAAAGAGATATTTATTAAAATAAAACAGTCAATGACATGTACAGGTTTTTGCTGTTCACCCAGGCAAAATTATTTCTACACGAGCATTGTCAATTAGCGTGTCCTGTACGTATTCTACAAATTAAATCTTTAAGATACAGTCCCCCTTAAAATATTGTATGTTTGCCTTTAGAGGCACATCAAAACCTGTGTATAATGTTCTCCCACTGCTACATTGTACTCCAGTATGATACTACTATCTCCATTAGATTAGTGATTTTAATTGTAGGTTTCTTATACTCATAGTAAAAGTTTCCAGAATTTATCATCGACAGTCTCACGTTATTTTTAATCCTATGCACGATCTTGTTCTGTGTTTTTCCGCCAACGTGGTTAGGTTCTTTACCAACAAAAATGACAATTTTTGGACTGGGAAAGGAATTTAATATTTAAAATAAAGCAAGTATTATTCCACTTTTACGCATGAGTGGCCCACATGTCATTTACAATGAAAATCCAGAAAAGAAAACTATGTTGTTTGCAAAAGATACGTGCTGCTGGGGAATCCTTTTAGTTTTAGGACGAACCAAGTGACTATACAACAGCCTAATACTGATTTTGGCATCTTAACCTGGTTTGACCTGACTTTTAGAAGGATCTTGAACACTCGGATTCTCCTATAATGTCAATTCTGCCATCAACATTTTGAACAGTCAGCTAGCACCTCCCATAGACTTACTTTATTACATGTAAACCGATTGATTCCATATGAAGGGACCACTTTAATCCTTTTTTTTTTTTTTTTTTTTTTTTTTTTTTTTTTTTTTGAATGAACTTGATACGATGTAATATATGTGCGATAAATAGATGGCAAAACAAAGTAATATGCACCAGTATCACTCCGTTGAGTATTTGCTGTTTTAATGCCAATGTCTCTTATGACGAAGGTAACATTTTAATTTAAGACGCGTAAATCACGAACATTTTTAAATTCCTCTGCCAGAGATGAAACTTCGATGGTTGCTAAACAACCCAATGCCAAGACAAGTAATAAAAAGCATTATAACGCGCATTAAATTTTTAAAAAAAAAATACTTCCTATAGCGTAAGCATCGAACGATACAGATAGCTAAGGAAAGAAAGAATAATTGATATATTTTCAATAACTGAGGATAAGCTTGTAAACAATTAGAAGGATTTATATAGCCTCCTGAAGAGATTTGTTTGTTGTTCGAATGCTGGGTACACAATTTTATTAAGGTTTACAGTCATGGATATGTTACAAATTAATAGATAAGTTTTTAGAGGGATAATAGAAGTGATGTTAAAAGTACAAGATGGATAGTGTAACGAAGAAAGTGATTATGGGGATATATAGTAGTAAATGATGCAGATGAAGTAGATACAGGAGAGTTTGAGGAAGAGGAGGATACAGTAGGTGTTTTAGCAGGACCGTTAATGTTAATTGTCAATGAAGGGGTTGGATTAGAATTAGAATCGACAAGACCATTTGGTGGACTCCAGTATCGCAACGTCGGTCGGATCGTTTTTACTGCTTTGATGTTATAGCCCAAAGCACCCATTACCCTTTTTAATTTCGGGCCAAAAGGACCGTCTGGAAAAAGTTGATCCAATTCGACGATTCCAACACCACGATTGGCTGTGTAAACCATGAGATAATCAGACGAATTTAAGTAAGACGATTGATCAACGTGACACAAAGATGCTCCCGATAAAAAGGGTTTCACTGAGGACTCGAGCGTAACAACAACTTCTCCTTGAATTACTGCCAAGACATCTTGCTGGGATACAGATCTCGCATACACTTGTTTGGCAATATTATATGAACTGGATTCGTACCAGCTATTAGCCATATCAACTATATTTCGAAATAGGACGTTCGAGTCATAAAACTGGTTTAATTGGCTAGTGATTGAAGTATAAGAGTGAAAATTGCCACTCTCCTTATAACCTAAATATTTATCAAGAGGATATTCGACAAATCCCCAAAACGGTAGTGGTGAATTGTATTCGTTTAATAGCTGTTCATTTGCGGTTAGTGCTAGTAATTCAGGGGTGATGAAAGGATCTAAATCTTGTTGAAATAAAGGTGACAATCCTTTATAAAGTTCGTCTGACCAAGAAACCATAAAACCAAGCCCATGAATTAATTCGTGTAATACATTTCTCAAAAAGTCAGTTTGATTTGAATTAATAGGGTTAGCATTGTTCTAAATGAAAACAAATAAGTAAAATGTTTATTATATTTGACATCAATAAACTAACCGCAAAACGCCAATTCACTTGAGAATTAAATTGAGCATTGATGTCGTATAACGTCCAAGCGGGTCTAATTTTTAAATCTGTAAATTGCTTCAATAATGGTTGAGGGTACATTCTCGTCATGTTGTCTGATGTGTCTACCATTACGTAGGAGATCGAAGGATGTGCTTTCCCGATATACACCAATTGTTCGTCGTTGGTACATTCTCCGTACTCTTGGCAAAAGTCGACAAATGATGCATTGATCAATAAGGGTGTTTCGAATTGAAACACAGAGGAAATGATTTCTGTTGCTTTCGAAAATGTTGTACTGACGCCTTCACATGTTAAAGGATCTGATTTACAAATCAAGTCAAATGTTAAGTTGTTTTGAACAGTCGCTGTTACTGAATTGTTTGTCAGTGCTGCTGCTGATACTTGTCGGTTTTTCGAAGTTGTACATTTCTCGACATTCAGTCGAGAATTCCCATGACTAATGCAGTACAACTTTGAAGACTGAACAACGACAGCAAACGCTACCGTTATTAACAAAATCTTCCAAGCAAAGACCATGGTCTACAATGGAAACAAATAAAGAGAAAAGAAAAACAAGAAGAAAAGATCAAAAAGTGTAAAAATAGAGGCTACTTCGAAGTTACACGTGGTTTAATAACCCGCTCAGTTTTATTTGCGCAAATTCAAAATTTTAGTGTCCTGCCAAGACATTTTTTATTGATTGAATGTAAAAGGTATAGATTTTTAAGCTTCTGCTGATGCAAGGCTAGTATCGTTCACTGCTGCAACAATACCATAGCTAAAAGCAGCTGCAACTGCTCCAATAGCTAATGTCTGCACTGCTCCAATGAACGCTTGTTTAGGTCTTAAGTAAATACTCTTTAGATAACCAAAGCAAAATAATGTGAGCCCGGTGACAAAACAAGATGTATATAGAGCATTTGTGGTGTCATCAATAAATAAATATGGTAGAAGGGGAATGATGCCACCAATGAGATACGAGAACCCTATAGTCAACGCAGAAATCTAAATTGCCACAAAAGTCAGATTTTATAAAGGGTCAAATGCAATATGGTAAAATATTTACCCAGCTTCTGTTAGGGTCAGGTAATTCTAAGTTTAGTTCAAACTTCATCATAAAATCCACAAACTTTTCTGTGTTTTCTCTGAAACGAACCATCATCGGCTCCATAGATTCTCTGTCCAGACCGTATGGTTCGAAGAGCTCGATAATCTCCTCTTCTTCCTCTTCTGGGTATAATTCAACCTCTCGTGCTACAATAAGAATTGCCCCGATTTAGTAAATTGAGGACCACAGGCAGAATAATTATGTAGCTTTTACCTTCTCGCTCACGCTCCGTATGATAATGATCTGCTTCTGATTTAGCAGCTAAATATCCACCCAATCCCATTGATATGGCCCCAGATACGAGTTCTATCATTGTTTGAACCACGATTAGTTTGTTTGATCCCGAATCTTTTTTAAAATTTATCGTGTACCTGCTAAACAACCATATATAACAATACGACTATCACCTAGACTTGAAAGACCTGCAGCAAGAGCGAATGGCACAGTCAAACCGTCAGATAATCCCAGAATACAATCCCGGACAAGCTCAGGTCTGTCGAAATGTTCTTCGACATGTTCTTTTACGCCCTTCAATAATGTACGATGAGGAATTCTAGTGTCGTCGGAAGATAACGACGACGATGATGCGGACGAACTAATTAAGTATTCTTCATCAAAGTTATCAACCTTTTCAGGCTCACGAGAAAATCTAGGTAATAATTGATAGTTTTGTTCAGCAGGCATTATTTAAACTGGAATGAAAAAAGAAGGAGAGATGAAAAGAAAAAAAGCAAGACATCGACCTAGTATATGAGATAATAAAGTTACACTATTTGAATTTGATTAGCCTACTGTCTCTTATCTGAAATACCAAATCATATAGCTTTGTCTTTGTGCATGTCGAATAAGTTCAAATATATAGAAAATGGCTATTTTTGGTAGGCTGTAAGCGATAGCAGTGATACAATAGGACCTTATATACTCATCAAATCAATCACCAACGCAGAGTGCATGCGTTACACAATAACAGGTCTAATCTCGGATAGCATTATTTCACATCTTTTTGTATCCCCACACGTGCGATAAAGCTCGAATAACAGCGAGCCATATTGTCTTTTTTTATGACAGGATTTAGATATATGATACATAAATGTACATCTCATCATTCATCTTGTTTGGCATTATTAAATGGCTTACCAATATGCATTTACACACAGGACTGTACCACAGACTTCGTCAATTAAATTTTATAATTTACAAGTATGGTATTACATTAAAAGGAAAATATATTTCATAGGTATATTCACACACCCGCAATAGAATTTTTCGCACTCTACCATATTATAAAATCTTGTCCGGATTTGAGTTATTTTACCATATATATATATAATGCTATTTACTGATTAAAGTAAATCATCCTCAGTTAGTTTACCTGTAGCCTTTATCTTTCGATGCAATATGTATGTATATTTTTTTTATTGTCATTGCTATCTTATCAAAACTATTCAGTTTAGTTGAGTTCGTCAATTTATTAGCAACTTGTGTCCCATGATATTGCACAACAAATGATATTTACCCAATCATTATTTTTTTTAATTCTTAAACGTAATATAAAATATAGCTAGACCGATCAACAGTCAATGAGTTCGGGTGACAAAACAATAAACATATACTTTTATTGGCTAATTGTAATTATGTACCCTCCTTTTGTGATTGGGAATGATAAGAACTGCATCGACTTTAAAATAACCCAAAGACAGTAAATTTTTTTTATACGTGTTAAAAGATGAGGTTCTAAAAAAAGTTTTTGTATATCATACATATGTGCTGCTGTTTTGAGATTTTTGGTGTTTTCAACTGGTGGCCATTTTTTTTTTTTCACTTTGCAATAATTTCAAAATAATATTCTTTCGGAAGAGGATGTGTAGCCTTGTGATTGATGTTTATCATTCTGTAAACTTAATAGTTAGAAAAATAGACAAATGGTATGTATTACTCTTTCAGGTTTCTTCATCATCAGAAGTTTTTGGTGTAGCAGTAGCGCTATCATATTTAGCAGCTGAGTGTTTAATATTGAAGGGGAACGGCTCAGGCATATACGTATCTTAAACATATTGGATGGTTTTAATATGTTTCAGGCCGCACGCTCAACTAAAACCAAATTACTGATGACTACGTTCATCCAAGATAAAATCCTCGGATTTAAGACTTTGAGTATGCTATATCATAATAAAAATGCTTCCAATATGATTACATGTTCCTGTCTTTAAAATGCAGCTTATGTTATATTAAATAATGGCCTTTAACTCTTTCTTGCTCCTTTTTTTTTTTTTTTTTTTTTTTTTTTTTGCTTAACAAGCTGTTTTAAATTGAATTTTTTACATAATAAATTATCGTCTCCGGACGTTCTTTCAAGCCAAAAAAATGCTCAGAATTATCTAAAATATCATGTTGAATAATTAGTTTTTGATTTTTTTTTTTTTTTTTTTTTCAAAAGACCTAAATTTGGCCAAAACTCAAAGGGTACACCTCGAGGAAAATCACAAATTTTACAAAGGAAGATTTAGGAAGCCTTCCTGTAGATTTGATGAAAAGTGTTCTTATATAACTATGGCTCAAATTTAACGTGTTTTACACTGGTGTTGTTTTTGGGGCAATTTTGTTATTAGAAAAGTTATATTCAGCGCATAATTGAAAAAACAGTTTTTGTTAGACAAAATATTTTTCTACATATAAAATTACTCTTCAAAGTACACCAAAAGATGCGCCTAACTATTTTGCGCATTTTGGATATCAAATTGTCTTAGTAAAAGTATAATATCCAGGGACTTATTACTTTAATATGAAGATTATAAAATCTCAATTTTGATCAAATCGATATAAGAAAATCGAATCCGCTTTCTCTGATTATAAACGCCATAAATCCCGTAGAATAAAGAAGATTAGATATTATTGGGGCTGGCTTTTGAGCGCATGTTTTCCGCGTAAGTCCCCATTTTCGCCAAAACACGACAGCAGCTCGTCAAAACACCCTCGAGCCTGTAAATTAGGGCGAGAGCAGCTTAATACACTGTGAAAATGAGTATAGCCTGTCTTATGCGTGCGCTTTTTTACTTTCGTTTAAAAAATCAATAACTTTGGAATCACTTGCTCAGTTTTTTTAGACAAATTACACCATTATAAAGGACGCATTTAGATGTCTCTTTGTGTTTACTTTGGTTGATAAAAATGTATTAGTTAGTACTTATCTTTGTACTGCAAATAATTGTCTGCGTAATTTTCACAAAACTCGTACAGAAAAATGGCGTTATATAGGATACTTATGTTTTTTGACACTAAAGAGGTTTCCTATCATCTTGCTGTTTTTGTTCATCAAAATTGATCACCACCTTCAAATGGGGCCCCCTTTTCCAACAGTGGCTATTTAAATTGCCTACAAATGTATCTAAACACCGGACGAGCTATACATACATTTATATATGTTTGGCCTTCGATTCTTTCATCGTTGTTGATGTAACCCTTTCACAGGGATTCAAGCTTTTGACGACGAGCGTAACCAAAGCAAAAACACAAAGTTGGGAGTGTGACTTAAATTGTTAATGATTCAAGCACAACTATTCAGTTCTTCAAGATTTATTCAATTATTGTAAGTTCGAATGATGTCAAAGGTTCCTAATCATCTTAAAATTGTGATTATCATGAATCCAGTAGGCAAACCACTACTTTTCTACACGTGTTGTATATCAAAAATACTTTAAAAATTCCAGTTTTAGGTTCCATGATCCCAATATGCTTAAGACAGTGCTTCTATGACTTTTTTCATTAACCTTTTTATTTTTTTGAAATGTTTTCAATTAGATATGGTATCTAATAAGTGGGTCCCTATTTCTCATCGTTGACAGGGTAATCTTAATTGTATTCTGATAATTATAAAAGCTTCCATGATAGGTATTGATAGTTTATAAAATAATTACGCAATACTTTTATACTATTGTCTTCAATAAATGGTACCTACCTACATCTACGCTTCTTTTAATATATTATACAACATATTCACATGAATAGCATAAAAAGTTTACTTTTAACAAGAAGTCCTATTAAGATAAGAGTGGCGTCACTCCAGATAAGAAATGTGAAGGGTTAACAAAGTCTTGGATCGCCCCTGCTTTTATAAAAAGATTGAAACCAATAGATTTGCATTGAGAAAAAAAAATTTATTTACAATATAATATTAAAATGGAATGTCTAGGTTGTGTTTGTGAAAAAGATTAGTTCTTGTAGAAGGGATAATCGGTATAACCTTCAGCGGAGTTGGTGTAAAAGGTATCACGGTTATACTTGTTTAATGGCCAGCCGTTACGAAGACGCTCAACGAGATCAGGGTTAGCGATAAAGAGACGACCAAAACCAATCATGTTACCAGTCTTTTCAGCAACCTCAAAGGCTCTTTCGGTGTTGAAAGTAAATCCACCGGCAGAGATCATGGGACCCTTCCAGGTTTGACGGAAGGGTTCGAGAGTATCAGCTTGCTTGGTATAGACATCGACACAGAAATCAGCACGAGGCTCAATGAAATCAACAAAAGCCAAATCACTGTGCTTCTCTTGAAGAGATTTACACAAGTAACCCCAAGTCTCATAAGGTGTATCATCCTTCATGTCTTGGAATTCAGACCAAGGAGAGAAACGAATAGCGGTACGTTCAGCACCTACAGCTTCAACAACAGTATCAACAACTTCCAAAGGGAAACGACATCTGTTTTCGATAGAACCACCATAGATATCAGTACGGTTGTTACAAGAAGTGTTGATGAATTGATCAAGGAGATAACCATTGGCAGAATGGATCTCTACACCATCAAAGCCAGCCTCGATGGCATTTAAAGCAGCTTGACGGTAATCTTGAAGAAGATCCTTCATCTCGGGGATAGAAAGAGCACGAGGTTTTTCTTGAGGAAGACCTAAAAGATTAACACCTGTAATGGCAATATCGGAAGAAGAGACAGGTTGTTCACCAATGTGAGCAGACATAGCAGCACGACCAATGTGCCAGAGTTGAAGATATATAACACCACCCTTGGCATGAACAGCATCAGTCACCTTTTTCCAGCCAGCAATTTGATCTTGTGAGTAAATACCAGGGGCGTGAGGGTAAGAACCGGCTTTGTGGGTGATGAAAGTAGCTTCAGTAATTAAAAGACCACCCTTTGTGGCACGTTGAGCATAGTATTCGACTTGGAGATCAGTAGGTACGGCATTTTCATCAGCTCTGAAACGAGTTAAAGGTGCAAGCACAACACGATGTTCGAGTTGGTTTTTACCAATCTTGATGGGAGAAAAGAGAGCTGGAGTAGACATACTTTTAGAATGAAGCAATAGGTAATAATCACGAAATTAAGAAGAAAAGAACTGATCCTATTTATATTAAATTTTCGGTTAAAAAATTATAATCCCAGATTTCCAATTTTTTTTTTTTTATTGTGTGAATCATGTCATGTTAAATCAGCCCAACATGTCTAGGATTTCTTGCATAAAACCCTTCCCTTTATAACAGAAATATCTCATTATATTTGAATTTACAGCACAAAAAGACACTGCAAGTTGAAACTTTTGTTTAAAATAATCGTCATTGCGCTGAATAATCAATATCATGTCAAAAAGCTTTTCCTCTCAGAATGGCTGAATAATCAAAAGGTTGGGTTTGAAAATGATCATTTCGACTGTTTCCTTTTTGAGCCGTTGAAAATTAAAAAAGGAATCACATTCTTTTTTTGACATGTTTTTCCTTGTCACAAAGCGTAACACCATGTTTTTAGCATGTCAAAATTCTATTGAACACGGTCGTTTATAATTGAATAGAACAAAAGTTTAATTGATTTTTTCATTTGCAATCTTTTCAAGTTGAAAATTATTTACGACGGTGGACTATGAAAAAAGCGAGTTATATAACCAGAAACAGCCCATTTTTTTTTTTTAGGAAAGTTTGACTTACCGATTTCTTGTTCCATCCCAAACGAGTGATTGTATCCTTGGCAACACTTGCCTTTGTTAATTTAACACCTTCCTTGGGCATGGTTAATTCAGGTAATCTTCTGATTTCTTTTCCTTGTTGAAATAAGATCAATGTTGGTAAATCAAACGATGCAGGATCTTTACTGACACCAAATTCTTCAGCCAGATTAGGGTACACATCAATATCGATTTGGCCTATAATAATATTAGTGTTATGCAAATGCGGAAAGAAAAAATCCTACCGAATTTCAAGTGAGGTAAATCATATTTGATGGATAATTTGGCCAAGACGGGTTCAAAATTAAGACAAGTGACAGACCAATTGGCATACAGCATGACGATCCAATATTTAGCATTCACTTCCGGCTTCTTTTCATCGGTTTCGCTTATTTCGGTAATACGTGGTCCCTTTATATCGTCTACAGGCACGCTTTCTGGCTTTCTCAACAGTACTTTGTCTCTAAAAGCAGTATCATTTAATTCAAAAATTTTTGTGGGACCTCTATACCAAGGTTGAGGGATAACAGTGGAAAGAACTATTTTGAAATGAAAAATGAGTGGTGTGCTAAAAGTAGTTCTCCTTGATAACTTCGTATTACCAATCCAACCAAGCGTGTATAAAGCAGATGACCAAAAACCGAATCTCCAATATATGCTACATAACGAAAAGAACTTTGTATACAAGATAAAGACACTCGATAATTCCTCTGCTGTTGCGGCCATGAAACATTTCCAGAAAGACATTGCCAACAACAAACAAAATGTTCTCTGCTCAGTATCCTATTTTTATATGGAATTAGCCTTTTGAGTTGTAACGTGCAGTGTCTTCTTTTTACTTCTAGATTGAAAGCTGTTCCAGAGAGTTGGTTTAAACGTGTTATAATATAAGCAAGACCATACGCTGTATGAAGTACATAATATGGATGTAGTAATCTCTGCCTCAGTTCATTGAACCCTGTCATTTTTTACAAGATGAGAATAAAGAAAAAAAAAAATACAAAATTCCTTGGAAACCCAGTCCTTTTTTATTTATCTATTTTTTTTTTTTTTTTTGCATGTGATTTGCCCCTATATGACCTGATTTCCCTTTTGCCTCCTTCCTCTCCCTCTCCATCTTGGTCATTGTCATACATACATGTATATTTTTTATAAGAACCAAAAGATGGGTGTGGGTTTAGCATACGATTTTTTTCCCCAATTTTTTATTGTTTGCAGTTCTCATTGTCTGTGCGCCCACTCTCCTCCTTTTTTCGCGATTGACGTGACTACTACGATTGTAGCTCCGAGCATGAATCTTTTATTTTAATCTCTCTTTTCACTGCTCAACTCTTTTTTTCAATCATCCAAAACAATGGTCAAATTTATCAAGCCAGGAAAGGTCAGACATAATACTAGGAGCGAGTCGACTATACTTACTTGTCGCAGGTTGCTATCCTTCTCAAAGGTCGTTACGCAGGCAAAAAAGCAGTAGTTGTTAAAAGTAAGGTCTTTATATATATAATTATCTGCATTATTACATTAACAAAATTATATAGATTATGACGAAGGCACAAATGACAGAAATTATGCCTATGCTATTGTAGCTGGTTGTGAACACGGTCCTCTCAAAATCACAAGAGTTATGACTGAAAAGGCAAAGATAATTAAACGTTCCAAGATCAAGCCTTTTGTAAAGATCGTCAATTATAGCCATATGATGCCTACCCGCTATGTCTTTGATTTATCAGATAAAATTAAGAACGCAGCTTCCATGACCAATTTGGCTGACCCATCATTACGTGAAGAAGCCAAAAAAGCCATCAAGAAGGCCTTTCAAGAACGCCATCGAAAGGGTGAAAACAAATGGTTCTTCAACAAGCTCAGATTTTAAATAAAAAGCAATATTTAATATTTGATTCGCGTGTGTATATATGGAGGACACATCATGGTTGCATGATAAATTGGCTTGTTTTGTATCACTTCAAATTCATGTTGCGCTTAAATCGTTGTATATATCATAAGGAGCATATCAGTGCATTTCCATAGTAAATGTCTCTTATAATGTGATATGATTGAAGTAGACTGATCTGATGAATAAAGTGAGCTTTCTAAAAGTTCAACTTTTTTATGAGAATGCTTTTAGGTCCATACTTACATACACGGATGTTATCTGCTTATAGTCCCTCTTTCGATAGTCAAAATATTTGGAATATTCTGCCAATAATTACTGCATTTACACCATCATCAGTATCCTCCGATGGCTGCGATACTACGTATTTGAACTAACCGCAGCCACATTTCATTACAAATTCTACTTTTATGTAATTGATCTGTTTATATGTGGTATGCCTTGGAAGGCGTAGATTTAAAGTCAAATCCCCATGACTGTGTACTTTTGGCTTGTGCCTAACTGGGATGGTCAATGCTGAGGTCAAAACATTCGTGCGACGTGAGGTGAGATATTTTCACCTCACGTAGATGGGAAGAGGGTAATGCAGGCAACGATATAATACTTACAATGTCGACAGTCTGATATAAAGTCTACCATTGTTACCTTACCTTGTTTATGAAGAGCACTGTCTTAAAACACTATTATGATTTATACTTTTACGCCATTTTTACAGGTTTTTCTTATTTAAGTAGCAGCTTGAAAGAGAATTAAGTGCTGCTAAGGGCTACTGTTGAGCTGAACAAAGATTGTGGTCAATTATATAATTTGTTGTTTGGCAATTTATAAAAACGTTACTGCACAAGGATAACAATGTGTCAAGACGCGAAAAGACGTCACTTGAGGGATCAAACAAGCCAAAAAAATCAACACAGAGAGAGAGAGAAAATGTGGCGTTTGAAGTTGAGTTTTAAATTGAGAAAAAGTTTTTTTTTGTTTGTTTAAATACGACACAAAAACTTGAAATGTGTTTGAACCTTCTTGACTTTTTCACCTGGACTTATTTGGCCTTCACCCTTATAAAACCTTTCTGCACCTTAACTTTTGCTAGAAAACCCAACGATAGCCGTCCCTTTGAAAAAAATTATTTGCAAATATGTCTCAATTTCCTACTAGTAAGTTTTTGTTGTTATTTTTAATGTGAACATGGGGCTAATCTTTTTTTTTTTATTTAGTTTTGAACGCTACTGAAGAAGACATTCAACTCTTGTTGGCTGCTCAAGTCCATGTTGGTACCAAGAACGCCAACACCCGTATGGCTCCTTATATCCATAAGCGTCGTGCTGATGGTGTCAACTTGATCAACATTGGCAAGACCTGGGAAAAGCTCATCTTGGCTTCTCGTGTTATTGCAGCTATTGAGAATCCTCAAGATATTGTTGTTGTCTCTGCTCGTCCTTACGGTCATCGTGCCGCTTTGAAGTTCGCCAAGTATATTGGTGCTGAAGCTATTGTTGGTCGTTTTACACCCGGTACTTTCACCAATTACATTACTCGTTCTTTCCGTGAACCTCGTTTGGTTATCTGTACTGATCCTCGTTCTGATTTCCAAGCCATCAAGGAAGCTTCTTATGTCAACATTCCTGTTATCTCTCTTGCTGACACTGATGCTTCTCTCCAATATGTCGATATTGCCATCCCTACCAACAACAAGGGTAAACATGCTATTGGTTTGATTTACTGGCTTTTGGCTCGTGCTGTTCTTCGTCTTCGTGGTTCTTTGGACTACAGCTCCTCTTGGGATGTCATGGTTGATATGTTCTTCTACCGTGACCCTGAGGAGATTGAAAAGGAGAATGAAGTTGCTACTGAAGAAGTTGCCCTTGAATGGGGTGCCACTACTGAGGAAGTTGACTGGACCATCGAAGCTGAAGGCCCTGCTGGTATTGCTGCTAGTGCCGCTGAATGGTCTGCTCAAGCTGATGTTACTGGCTCATCTGACTGGGCTGAGGATGTCTCTCCTGCTGCTCCTTCTTCTTGGAACTAAACCAAATAATTATTTTTTTTTTCTTAAAAAATAACCGTGAACCCGTCCTCCGCTTGGGAAAAATAAAAAGAAATAAAATTTTTTTGTTTGTTTTAAAAAAAAAAAACCTTTTTCTACTTGAATATACAATATGCCTAAAGAGTTGACGCCCAAGAAAAACAAGAAGGTTCCTGCTGAACCTTTTGTTATTCCACCTGTTCCCACAAAGCCTCAACAATGTATACATCTAATAATTCTTTATCATCATTATTTTTCCCCTGATACATTTTAATATATTTGTAGGCCATTTCTATGTTTTACGCAAAAGAAGATATTGTGGCTTACCTGCAGGAAAAACACAGAAATATTGCGGTGAACATTTAACCGCTCACCCAGACAATGAAGTTGCTGATACTCGCAAACGTATCCCGTGTCCCTATGATAATTCTCAGTAAACATTACCATAGCAACAACAGTAACCTCATCGATTTAACCCTTCTCCCTTTACTATTTTAGTACCATTTTTGAAAAGGACCTGGAAATACATTTAAAATCACGTTGTAATGCTCGTCCAAGAGAATTACCTGCTTGTCATTCACTTAACGTCAACTGTACATTACCTTTATCTCTGGAAGAATTAGAGTTTCAAAAGAACATTTACTCGCATCAAGCCATGTTTGTTCAACCATGGCTTGCTCGTGTGCAATTGAGTGAACTGGCCCAACAAGATTTGGACTCCATTATTCAAAAAGTCTCTGCAGCTTATGATGCACACTTAAAACCCATTGAGACACACGTATTAACCCATCCAAGCGCAGAGAAAAAGAGACCTTCCATCAAAAATGTTAAGCATTTAGATCAGTTATCTTCATTGATTGGCCACTTGGAATTAAACAACATGTTAAAAGATAAATCGGCCTGTTTTGTGGAGTTTGGAGCTGGTAAGGGAGATTTCTCTGCCTATGTGAAGAAGGCACTCGCAGAAGAAAATGGCGAGGCCACCTACTTATTATTGGATCGTAAAACTGTGCGTAATAAAGCAGATATGGCCTTACAGGGCCAAACCGAACACAAATCCACTGTTCAACGTGTTCAAATCGATATCAAGGATTTAGATCTTTCTAAGGTCGAATGTGTCGACGATGGTAAAAAGATGGTGGCGATATCCAAGCATTTATGTGGCTGTGCCACAGATATTTCCTTGGTGAGTTTAATGCATTATGTTCAACACCTAAAAGCGATCGGTCATATGTAAGTTTTTTTTTTCCCCTGCATATACATAAAAAATAATAATTAATTGATCACCCTATTTATAGGAACCAAGTTTCTGGTATTGTTATTGCACTTTGTTGCCATCAATTGTGCCGATATGAAATGTATCCCAATATAGAGTATTTGGATTCAATTCAAATGTCCAAGGTAGAATTTGAGAGAATGAGCAAAATGAGTAGTTGGGCTACTTGTAGTGAGACGAAAGAAGTTCCTGAGGAAGGAGCTGAAGAAGATGAAGACCATGCGACTGAATTAGACGAAGAAAATGCCGATAAGACATCGTAAGTTTTTTTTAGAAAGGGGGCGAAATACGCCATGCATTTTATCATAACTGACCTTCACCCAAAGAAACCATTTCTCTGGTCTGGATTATAAGGAACGTGAGGCGATTGGATACAAGTGTAAACGTGTGATTGACGCTGGCCGTGTTCAGTACTTGGAAAAGTTTGGTTTTGATGTAAAAATGGTGTATTATGTAGATTCCGCCACAAGTCTAGAAAATTGTGCTTTAATTGCTACACCCAAGTCTACTGCATAATATTAAAGAGAACCCCTTCCTTCGAATGGGGGTGAGTAATTAAAATATCTTCAAGTTTTCGATCACTTTCTCTTGTACATCATTTGAGGTTATTGAAAAAAAAACCTGTCTGTATCTAGTTATGCGCCGGGACTTTTTTTATTTTTGTCACACTGGTTAAAATGTTGTCATGAATGCATAATGATTCTACATATTCTAATCCATAACCGCACTATTTAAGTGAATACCTGCTAGTCCCCCCCCCCCACAGATACACTCCTTTTTCTCTTTTTACTATTATAAAGATAACTTCTACCTTACCTACTTATGAACAGTGATTTAGAAAAGGGTATGAAGCATATACATGTTATAAACCCCTTTCAATACGACTTACATAATTTTAAATGATGTAGGATCAACGAAATCAGATGATGAGATAAATACAGGACATCCCATAGACAGCAAAAAAGGTCCTATACAAGTTACAATAACAGAGAATGTACCACTACCAGTGTACAATTATAAAGACGATCCAGACAACCCTCTCGTATGTGTGTGTTCTAACAATACCTTATAACCCCCCCCTTTTTTTTTGCTAAAAAATAAGCAAACACATAATAGAGCTGGCCTAGAAGAAGAAAGGTTGGTAACCTATCAATTGTTTTATCAATATGCTTTATGAGTTATTTTTCATCTACAATCTACGTACGCTTTTCACAAAAAATTTAAAACCCTTAAAAGAGATTAACTATTGCAAATATAGGTACCTGCTTCTCATGATATCATGATGTATTTCAATACAAATTTAATGGTAACTAAAATGGAATCTCGGTATTAAAAAAAAGCTAACCATCCCCCACCCCTCCTTCATCACTCTTTTAATGCATACTAGATTATAAACGCAACATTCTCTCTATTCTTACTAATGAATGGCATCGCGGTAAGAAACAGATGGATAACAATACAGTTTATCGTACCTCAAGTATTTACATTTCCACAGCCGTTGTTCTGGGCACCCTTAAGTGAGCGTATAGGTCGTAGGTAAGATAGCGTCTCATGCACAACCCACACTTTTGTTATTATTACTAATCTATGCAAATAATAATGTAGATGGGTCTATATTGGGGCCATGGCAATATACACATTATGCACAATTCTCTGTGGGATTTCAAATAGTATTGGCATGTTTTTCGCATTTCGAATATTACAAGGTGCTTTTGCGTGTGTAGGTCAAGCCTTGGGAAGTGGAAGTGTGTCCGATATGTTTGAAGCGCATGAAAGGGGGAAAGCAATGAGCTATTATGTATTGAGGTAATTTTATATCTTGCATTTATGGGGGGTAGGCGGAATTTCGGGAATATGTGCATTAAAAAATGCTCAAGTTTAATTCTGGGTCCTCCCGTTGCTTCCATTGCAGGCGGATACATTGATGAATATTTAGGATGGCAATGGATATTTTACATAAAGACAATAATGGGAGGTCTACTAACGGTTATCAGTTATTTCTTTCTTGGAGAAACACTCTACCGCCCATATCAAAATAAATTGCCTCCACCTTCAAATTTACAAGATAGGTTGAAGCGGTTAAAATTCAATCCAGTAAGTTGGGGAAAATTCACTCATATACACATATGTGCGGGCCTAACAGTATCTAGCTCTCTACATTTAAGTTGTTCAAACATCCTGATATTGTTCTCGTATGCTTGCCCGTCGGTATCGCATTTGGATGCTTTTATTTTTTTGTAGCCATCTTACCAGCTACGTTTGGTCCACTCTATCATTTTAATCCTGGAAAAGTGGGTCTTTGTTTTATAGCAGGTGGATTAGGAAACGCTTTGGGGTCTATTGTTGCCGGCCGTACATCCGACAAGTATTGTCTCCATGCTGCCAAAAGAAACAATGGGGTGGCAGTCAAAGAGTATAGGTTACGGTTAATGTATTTTGCTATACCGTTTGTGCTATTTGGACCAATAATGTATGGCTGGTTTCTTCATTTTAAGCTACCTTGGATTGCACCACTGATTGCGTTTACACTAAGTAAAATAAGAGGAAAAGATTGTAACAATCATAATATATGTTTTTATTAAAATTGTTTCAAGGCTCGTTTGGTTCAATGTTTACAGTAACCATAGCAACCACATATCTAGTGGATGCGAATTTACAAACTGCAGCATCAGGTAAATATCTAAATTGACAAGAACACCACTCTCTCACTCACTTTTGGACTCGCCCATTTGAAAATAACTGTAGCTGTATCTGTAAACAACTTTTCAAGAAGTCTATTTGCAATGCTATTCTCATTAACAGCTTCAGAGTTAAGAAGTGTTTTAGGTGATGGATGGACGTAGTGAGTTTGATGTAGGATAGAAAAGGGAGAGGGAAATTGTTACTAACATATGGTAGTACGTCTATGGCTTTCTTAATGGTTATAATGTACCTGGTATGCATTCCCATTGTTATCAAATATGGAGAGAAATGGAGGATGAAGAGGGTAGCATGAATACCTTCTACATGTATCATACAGGATTCAGATTGTATTGTAATTTAAATAAAATTAGACTTGCCCAGCTGTAGCATTGCTGATCACACACTAAATTTCTTTTTATTTACACCTCATGTATTTGTACATTTTGACAACAAGGGTAAATAGAGCTTTTTTTTTTAAAGAGTGAATATAGTATATAGAAGTAAAGCTCAATACATTTAAATTTTTAGCATTATAGAGTAAATTTTGTAACCTTATTAGAGCAATTAAATAAAATGACCATGTGTTCCCTAAATTAGGACCCAGTAATCTGTAATATTTTTGTGGAGAGGTTGAGCTCAGAGACAGGTTACGATTATTTATAAGGGAAATGTGAATTTTTCAAACGCCACTTACACATACAGATAATAGATATACATAATTGAAGCCTCAATATGTGTCATTTCTTTCTTCTACAATCTATGGCCCTAAACCTTCGTCTTTTATTTAGGATTTGTTTGAATCTTTTACCCGGCAAATATAACTTTTTCTCCTCTGTAAACTACTGCTTATACCAAAATCCAGGCCAAATAATAATAAAAAAAAATGATATTTACTACTATACAGAACATTGTAACTCAATTTATGATACGTATAATCCCGACTAACTATGCATCGTAAAGAGGCTTGCCGATACAATCAGCATTTCTTGGAAGTCTAAGTTATTAATTGAGTTGGTATCCTGGTCCGCGGATATTCGCGACACTAATGCATGCAGTCGAGTTTAAATGTAAGGCTGTATACTGAAATAGTGACGAAAGTGCCATATAAACTAATAAAAGCATAATAACATTTGTAGTATTTGGTTGGGATTTGGAGAAATCAATGATCCTATTTATTAGCCTGCAGCTAATTTTACATGACTGTAATTTATATGAACGTCAAAACTATCATAGTACCGACATTTGACAATTTTTCACTGGGTTATAGTAACCTATATGACCGTATATGACAAGGCAATGCATAAGATAAAGGCAACAATGACGTTTATTTACTGTTTCCAGTTTTAGAAACCGACACACAATGTTTGTTTTTCCCCAAAACCTGTCAAAAAAAAAAAAAAAAAAAAAAAAAAAAAAAAAAAAAAAAAAATTAGAGCGAGCACTGCAAAGGTTGTACACCAGAAATTGTGACGGTGTAGGCATGATCTCGTGTTTATACTTGTACTTTACTCTCCCCCTCATTTCTCTCTCTCTTTCCTTTTTGTGTATGTGGTATAAGCTACATTGGTTTATTTGTATTCATTAAGAAAGCAATGAACCAAAAAGTTAAAAACAAATCTACAAGGGTTATGGTTTGCGTTCAAGCATGTATTGCTTTTGGCACAGCGTATGGTTAAGGAACCCCGCCTGTTTGAACAAAGTATAATTTAGTGCAACATTTGAAAAAAAAAGAGAGTTTATTACATGTATCCGGTGCACAATTAAATATGTATTTATAGTGTAAAATTCTTTGTTTTAAATAATAAACAATAATATAATTATTAATAACGATGGGTGTGTTGTTGTTGCTGTTGTTGTTGTTGTGATACAGGATAATCAGGCATTTTATGAAAACCGTTATTGTCAACAGGCACCGTTTCAGAAAAGTTGCTGCTACCCCCAATCATCATCATATGGTTCTGGTTTTCTTGTGCTAATCTTTGACGCATACCACGAATGCTTCTGGTAACATACCATATAATAATAGCTAAAAACAAAATCGAAACAACTATGACGAACACATATCGATCGTTCTTTTTAAGCCAGCTTTCTTCTGCTGGCCCACTATTATTATCATCAGTCTTGAATCCATCTGGTGTTGTTGGGGGTGGGTTTGTTTGTTGTCCACTCACAAGAGAGAGGAAAAGTAAAAGTATGCTCAAGTAGCTGATCATTTTTTAGGAGAGGGTATTAAAGGAACGGAGTGGTAAAAAAAAAAAAAAAAAAAAAAAAAAAAAGTGCTGCACAGAACAAAAAGCTAAGATAAATTCACAGAAAAAGAAGAGGCGAAAATGAAAAAGAATAGGAGCTTTTTTAAATTTCATTCAATGCTTTTGTTGTAATTACACACGACTTTGATTGCCTATTTATCGCCCCTGCAAAAAATAACAGTGCGGGTCTTTTTCTCTGATTGGCTGATCCTTAATGAATCAAAAATACATTACAACTCCGTCTCAAAATTAGGCTTCATGCCAAAACGTTTTTTAATCCTTGAAAACGTGATCTGTGATTTACGCTTTTAAATCAAACCTCTAACGTATAAAAAGACAATCAATTATTTTAAGCCATTGATAATCTTCATAATGAATTGTAGACTTCGTTTTTAGGCACTACCCTCAGATCATGTAAGTCCGATAGATGAGTAAGCTACATCCAGTATCGTTTTGTAACAAATGATAACAAGAAAGTATTTGTAAGTTTAACAAATATATATATATATATATATATATAAACGGCAACTTGTTAAAAAACACAATTTGTGTATGCCACTTTATCGATTGGTGGACAATCCACACGAATGGGCAGTCGTAATCCCGCTGACTCTTTCAACCCTTGAAGGCCAAACTCTATAATCTGGTACATGTTCGCATATTTACCAATTGTCGTCATCATCAGCAAAACTCTTAAACACAAACAGTCTCCTTTGCAGAACTCTTGGTTAGTAAAGAAAGCGTACTACTTTAATTAATAACAAAAAAAAAGGAGGGTCCGGTTATTACTTTGCCGACTTGTGAAGTTCCGTTCCTGAAGTACTTCGTGAAACTTGATATTTAGTTCAGAGTCATTGTTTCAGTAATATAAAAAAACCTTTTGGTATACATGGCTCCCCTTCTTTTTACCTGGTTTTTACATTAAATCAAAAAAAAAAAAAACACGGTAGCTTTTAAGTTGATAGGTGAGCGAGCTATGTATAATGCTCGGTCAAAACTCGACAGATTGCTTGAAAACTGTAATGAGCTATATAGGATGTAGCGCAAGGCAACATCAGGATCAAGAAGTTTGTGCGTTATAAATGCAATATATGTTAAAATTTGAGACCTGCTGTTTCGGTAATCATAAGTACACAATATTTATCAAATACTGCCGTCATAACCACTGATAAGGACAAGCTTTCGAAAACTTGAATGATACTCACCGTTACTACTTTTGTTTGCGCTAGATATTTATGAAATAAAACGACAACTTAACTGAAATCCCGTTCAATTCTTTCATAACTGGCAACAACAAAAACCTTATATAAAAGCCTTACTATGCTGCTTAAATGATAGAAGGTAGATCATTACGGTACACTGTAGACTGAGTAAAAAGGCAATGATACGGTTTTGATTGGAGAGTAACTAAGGAATAATTTTATTTTCAAAAGCCTCAATGTAAATTCTTACATTCTGCTGTATAATAATAATTTGTTATAGCTATTAATAAACAAGCAGAAGTAGGCCGAAATATTCATTTATAAGTAACCTAAACACTTCCCACGCGTAGAGTTCAGATATAGTAAAACAGAAAGTAATAAACATAAAAGAAGTAACACATTCAGCCATTAATATTGATAGCAAACAGTATACCCATTAAAGAATTCATAGTGTAGCTTTTATTTTATTTAGTAATGACTTGGTACGTCTTTTTATTGTTCTTTCATGGCTTGGCTCACTTCTTCTAATGTAGGAACTGAATCCATGGAACCCAGACGTTGAACGGCAATGGATGAAGCAAAGTTGGCTTCATTCAAGGCAATATCAACGCGCTTGAAGTACTCTTCCTTTTCAGCTCTGATAAACGAAGCTAAAAAGTATCCCTAAAAGTAAAAAGTTAGTATCGTCATCATGTTATAACCTTTTTCAATAAGGAGACTTACGACAAATGTGTCACCAGCTGCTGTTGTATCTTTGACAGCCACCTTTCTACTTGGTACCTTGAATTCAGAGGTCTTGCCTTCGTTTCTAAATTTGGCAACAACACCTTCACCTCCTAATGTAACAACAACACCTTGCATCGAGCCAAATTCATTTAATAACTCGCTTGCGATATCTAAGCCGAAAACTTTCTTCTCCCCTCCAAGTTCCTCATAAAGGGATTGGGCTTCGTGTTCATTGACGATCAAAATCGTCACATTGTTAAAATCAAAGGCCTTCAAGATACCCTTTGTAAGTGGAGCAGGATTGAAGAGAACGGATAACCCCTTGGTAGCACCCAAGCGCATGATTTCGCCACCTTGACTAATTTCGTTTTGCTGAACAAGCCAATCACCAGGTCCGAAAGACTCGAATACACCAACTGCTTCTTCCGCTGTGTAAGTATAGTTGGTACCAGGATAAAGTACAATACAGTTATCGCCAGTCTCCTTGCTTACTTGAATAAAAGCACGACCATTTCTCTAATATGGTTACCTTTTATTAGACCCTTCTATTTTTCGGACATTGTAACGTACCTCATCCTTCATGTTGGAAAAGCTCATGTCAATGCCATTTTTAGCCATGAGGTCTTTGACCCAGCCAGCATCGTTACCATAGTTGCCAGCGTGATAAATATTACCGCCGGCCTTAGCAAAAGCCATGGATTGATTAGCACCTATAGAAATTGGCTCAGTTTTGATTAATCAAACTTTTGACGTGGTTTTTTCACTGTACCTTTTCCACCAGCACGAACATAGTATTCGGTTGAGAACATGGTTTCGCCGGACAAACAGATATGAGGCACCGAGAAAGACTCGTCAATATTAAAAGAGCCGTAGTTAAGAATTTTGCCAACCATTTTGACTTATTGTTTTGTAAATAATGATGGAAAAAAAGAGGAACGAAAGAAATACACCTTGTATTTATGCAAAAAAAAATAGGCCGTTTTTTCCCGGGAAATTTTTGGTAAATCAGAAGCCCTGGGAAAAAAACTCAACATTGGGGTGATAAATTTTTTTAGAAGCCACTCCGCTTATGGTACAGAAGGCTTGTTATGTCCCTTTTTTCGACTTTTTTTTTGCTTGACATCTTGCAACAAAAAAATAAAATAAAGCTTTATGTCTTAAAAAAGGAAAGTAAGCAAAAGCTATCATTGATAGTTGTTTTTAATGTCATTGTCGGCCAAAGAACGAGGCGCTTATACTCCTCCGCTAAAAAAAGAGTGTTACGTAAAAATCTCCCGCCTATAACACCAAACCATAAACTTGGTTTGTGACGCCTTAAAGATGTACATACTTTTTCTTTCATTACATAAACTCTACAAATGACGACACAGTCTATGCCTTTTTTTTAGCATTTTTCTGTAAAAAAGCGAGTAGGACTATTTATTAGAGAAATTAGGGTTCAATGCAATTACAAAAAAATAAGAAAGCAATAAAAAATGTTTGATTATTTAATCAACAACGTTGACTTTGACAGTCTCAGTGGCAGTAATTTGACCACGACGAAGTTGAATCTTTTCAACGAAATCAACAGCATAAGATCCAGGCACGGTGTTCTTGGGAACAGTCCATTTCTTGGTATATGTTACGTACTTGTTATCTTTAGCTGTGATAGGACTATTTTACAAAAAAGAAAAAAACATTAATATAGTGTCATCGAGGCTATTTTTTTATCGCTTTACCATTTTTTAGCAATAGTAGAGACCTTCTTTTGCTTGGCATTTCCTGTTCTCTTGTGCCAGTTGACATCCAACTGCAAGGCTTTACCGGCAGAGACATGATCTTTAAAAAGAACATAATCAGTTTCTTTGAATAATTACAAATTGTTTCTGTTTTGTGTTTTTTTTACCTTTGATCAAAGGTTGCATGACATATTTAATAAGCAATTGTTTACCAGCGACAACGTTCTGTCCACTCTTTGGTGATGAGATTTTGATGAATTGAAGTTGAGAATAGATATCTGCGTATGCTGTTTGAATAAACACAAAGCACAAGACGGCGAATAAAAAGACTGACTTTGTTGATGAAATAAACATGATATATATATATACAGAAAAAAAAAAGAGAGAAAAAAAAAAGAAAAGGACAAGAAACAAGATGAGCCAAATCTTTTATCTAATTTATATAAATTATGAAGGCTACACAGATTCAAATTGGCTGGTCTATAAACCTTTTGATTTTTGATTTCCTTGTCTTCTTTTTGGTTGATTCTTGGTCACACAGTAACCTCTATTTTAAATAGCAATAATTAGTTTTTTTTTGGGCTAACCTGGAAGCTGGAAAGTCCGCAAATTAAACAATGTACATTGCACCACAGCACTCGATTCTACACTGCCTTTTCTCTTTAGGAATGAATAATAACATACTTATCAATATGAACAAAAAGAAACCATGTATCAGGAAGCCCCTGCTGTCAAAGTCCCGGTCTTTTCTTGCAAAATGCCATAAATCTGCGGCATATAGTTTCTCCAGAAAAGAATCGAATGTATTTATATAGTTTACAGAATTACTTTTTTGTAATCCATGAATTAAAAACAGAAAAAATATCATAGAAACATGTGTTGTTTGTCACACCGCTTACCTTTTACATGTCTTTCTGGTATCTATTTTTAAACTTGTCTCTTGGTTTGACAAGAATAAATTATACCAAATTGTTAATACAATTGCATCCTATTATTATTAGAGCTCAGTGATACCCTTGCCTATGGGCATTCCTTGTTTTTATATGAATAAAATAATCACAGTTATTCTTTCGGTTTTCTCTTTGAATCGTCGTTGATTTATTTTTTTCCAATTTGTTGTACCATAGTTTTAATGTAATGTAGTCGATCAAAATTTCTAGATGAGTTCCTCCTTCTCCTTAGTCTTGTGTTTAAATAAGGCCCAAAATCCGGGTCAATTGCAGAATATTAAGAAACGCCTGAAAAACTATACTCTCTTACATTCACGCTCTACATAGTTGTATAACACTTTAAGATAATAATTTGTTTTCGAAGGGAGTCTGGTTACAATGCAATTCAAAACTCAAACCTGAGTGTATATAATTCTCCGGTAAAAATAAAGGAGCTTACGTTAAGCGCTTAATTTCTTTATCTCCGTGTCCGTTGTCGCAAAAGTATCGTAACACCATTGTTGATTGAGGTAAATTGTTTGTATAGATGTTTATTAAATTTTGGTTTTCATCTTTTTATATTAGCGTGAAACTACGCTTAAAATCAAGGTCAAACGCTTTCATTTTTCTATAGACAAAAGGCAGCGGGTGTAACTACAAGGTGGAGTTTATAGACACTTTACAAAGAATATTTTTCGGCACAATCAAGTTGAGTCAAATACACGCTCCTTTTAATCATCATTTTTTGACAGCTTCAATGTGGACTTTCTCTTAGTTATTTCTTTAAATAATTAATGGTACTTACATTCGAAAATTATGTATACAAAAAAAAAAAAAAAAACTTGCGTAACCAAAACTATTTTTTAAGCAGGAATCTTGGCACTCGTGTTCAATTTATTCAGTTACCTACCTTTTCGAACTAGTTCCGAATAAAACATACTCGTCCGAGATATCTTGTTAAACAATAAAATGGCTTTCTTTAAACATTCTTTTAATGTGATTAATAAAGGGAGGAATCTTGAAAGAGGTTCTGATCCTTTTTACATTCTCGACGACCGCTTGAATTAGGTGTGGACGGCAAAACAATAATAGTACTGTTTCAATTTTACAGATGAGAGTTGTGCAGAAAAAAATAACCAGCAAAATGAGATCAATTTTTATTTATTTATATGTCAATCATTTGTACAATTTATTTGGCACCGAACATCTTCTTGAGATGCTCTGTACTATAACTCTTGGGTCTTTCAAGAGGGAAACCAAGTGCACGATCCCAGATCAATTGAGAGGTGACACCAAGTGCACGAGAAACACCAAAGAGTACCGTGTAATAATCTTGTTCAGTCAAACCATAGTATTGGAGAAGTACACCTGAATGAGCATCCACATTGGGCCAAGGATTCTTAGTCTTTCCGTGCTCAGTGAGTACACCAGGAATGATATGATACAATTTGGAGACCAAGCCAAAGAGAGGATCATCAGGCAAATGCTTTAATGCAAATTCACGTTGAGCTGAGTAACGAGGATCCGTCTTTCTCAAAACGGCGTGACCAAAACCAGGTACAACTTGACCGCCGTTTAATGTATCCCAGAGATACTTTTTGATTTTTTCTTCATCGGCATCACTACCAATCGTATCCTTCATCTTTAATGTCCAACGAAGTACTTCTTGATTGGCTAACCCGTGAAGAGGTCCTGCCAAACCATTCAAACCGGCCGCAAATGAAAGGTATGGATCGGATAATGCAGAGCCAACCAAATGAGTTCTAATTTAAAACTTTAGTTTTGCCTTCTTTTCTTGTTTGCTTTCACTTACGTATGGGCGGAGACATTACCACCTTCATGATCGGAATGGATAGTTAAATATAAACGCATTAATTCAACAAAGTCCTTATTGTCTTCATATCCCAAAAGCTTGGAGAAATTGTAAGAGTAATCCTTGTTGGAATCGATCGAAGGGAGTTTACCATCCTTGTAAACGTTACGGTAGATGCGGCCAGCAACGTTTGGTAATTTCGCAATCAAGTCCATAGTATCCTCATAGGTTGGTTCCCAATATTTAGACTTGTGGATACCTTGTGTGTATGCCTTTGCAAACTTAGAGTCGTGTTGTAAAGCATTGACAGCAATAGAGAATTGCGACATTGGATGAAGTGTCTTGGGACAATTATCAATTAGATCCTCGACAAATTGAGGAATCGTGGATCGTGCAGCCCATTCAGCAGAAAGAAGGTCAACCTGCTCTTTGGTAGGTACTTCACCTGTCACCAATAACCAGAAAAGAGATTCAGGAAGCGGCTCACCACCGGGTGTGGCAGCAGGAAGAGCCTTTTGACACTCGGGAATCGTCATACCACGGAATCGAATACCTTCTTCGGAATCAAGAACAGATCCTTCCCAGATGAGTCCTTTGATACCACGCATACCACCGTATGCTTGATCCACAGTGACTTCACCAAGTACCTTGGATCCATATTCCTTCTTAAATACTTTTACTTCTGCTTGTTTCTCTGGGATAATTTCCGAGAGACGTTCTTTCAAGCTCTTAAGAAAATACCATAAATACAAAAATCGCTTTATTTAGATTATTCTATTTACCTTAGTTTTTGTAGAGTACACACGAGTGGCACCGATAGCCAGAGATGGTACAACGCGAGCAGGTACAGTAAGCTGATAAAGTTAGTATCATTTCCAGACCGCCCATATTTTGCTATTTTACCTTGGTCAATGAACGGAGAAGTGCCATTTTTAAAACTGAAGAATAATAAAAAAGCCGGGATATTACAAAAGAGAATCCTATATATATAACAAGCCGGAATTTTAATCATTGCTCCCCAACATGGGGTTGACTTGACAAAAGTTTTTCCATTGGCAAGTTTTACAATTGATTCATGCAGATTTCTTTTTTGCCCTGGGTACACAAAACCTTAAAGAGGGAGTTCGTAAAACAATAGTTTTACGCACTCCCAGTTTACATAGTCAATGTACTAGAGAAGTGTAAGTGAACATTGGATTAAAAGTAATGAAAAGGATACTTTTTTTATTTTGTAATTAATCTATACAAATTAGCCGGTCTGTGATATCTAAGGTTCCGCACAACTTTTGGTGGTTTTGTGCCTCTGCTTTAAAACAAAATTCTTCAACAAAGAGAACTGCTCTATCATTCGAGCTTCATATCTGATGTACTATTTATTAGATATCATAAAATTTTATTCTGTTCTTTTGCCAAGTTTTACTTTCAGCATTTTACTTTTTCGGGTTGCTAACTTGCAGTTTGGTGCTTAAACATAAACCAACTAAATAGTGACAAGTGATAACTTCTATTCGCTACATCGAAAAAAGAAAATCCGTCCGAGGACGCACTACGTATAAATAAAATTTTCTGCTAAACTGTTTATTTTGTATAATTATATAAAAAAAAATTAGAGTTAGAAGCCTGATCTAACACGCATATCTTCTATCTTCTTTTGAACATCAGCAACAGGACGATCAAGTTCATCAGCGATCATACGTCTCTTTTCAGCAGGTAGCGAGTTGAATTGTTCACATAAATCACCATCAACCACTGATTTGACGGGTATGTAATAGCCACGATAGAGCAAATGGTCTCGTCCAGCAAGAGGGGGCGCTTCCGCACGCATATGCATTTCAAGCATCTGGAAAAAGTCCACGTCTTCTTTGGATACAAATGGAACAAAAATCGAGATGGATCCTAGAAGTGACGTTGTCAAAAGAACTTCACGGCCACCCGATAGAAGCGTGGTTCGATGAATGGAGGTAATAATGTCTCCAGTAAAGTATTCACACAAGTTATCAATCTATATTTCACTAGTAAGTCCCTTCGTTCTAAATTCTACCCCCCTTCCCTTTATCTTTCCTACCTTGTTGGGTGCTCCTTGGAGGTAGCCCTTTTCGTGATAGATACGGTTACCCGTAGTATCTTCATCCACCTCACGAGAGACATTTGCAGGCAAACGATTAACAAAGAAATTACCGAATTTATCTCCACCAGCCACAGTTTCATAATCCACCATGGTTGAAGCAGTCATCCAGCGAGGGATTGTATCATCGGCAAATACAACCAAGCGATTATCAGCGTGTTTATAGATCACATAATGAACAGATTCTTGAATATCTGTAGCCACAATACGATGACCTTGCGTATGCAAAGACACAATACAATTGGGTAAATTCTTGGTCTCACACTTTCTCAACATCTTCTTTTTACCAATGTCATAAATACGAAGTGCTTTACCACAACCCACCAAAAGACGGCCTTGGAAGGCAAGTAAAGCTTGAGGCACATCATCCACGGGTGTCTTGTGAATGAAATCAAGACGAAGTACACCTTCATCAGAGACTACACGATAGACACGCAAATAACCAGCCGTACAAGAACGAGGTTGCAATTGGACATTCTGTCCAGTACCAACAATGACAAATTGTTCAGTGGAGTCAATGGCATGAGGGTTGTTACGGAATTGAACCATGGCGACACTGAATGCAGCTTCATTGTCTTCCAGCTCAATGGTTTGTAAAGTACTGACTTGGAAAGGATCGACGAGACGAATACAACTAGCCCATTTACCAGCTACGTTACGAACATTACCAAACTGAAGAGGGTCCAAGTCTGTCATTTCAGGATCAATTTCAAAACCTTCTTGTTCCTTCTCGGTGATACCGCTAGCCTTGGCTTCAGGTGAGTATGTGGCATGATCGCTTTCGACAATAACAAATGTTCGCGTGTTGGGATGGACTGCGAATTTTCTGGGTGTATATTTTAAGGGAATAGAAACTTGGTTGAATACATTACCAAGCTTTTCGACCGTGAAAATTCTATCAGATATAGTAACGAACTGTCAGATTTGTTTGCTTCCCCCTTTTAATGATATAATTGCTTACCTCAATGTATTTCCGGCAACAGCAACAACACCCTCAGGACATTGCTCACTTACAAATGCACTACCATATTCCAACATTTCATAACTGAGAGGAGTCAAATACAATCTGTTTTGGAAAGTGTAACTGATCCAGGGTTTAGTAGATAAAGCCAAGACAGCAGGATGGCCTTGGATAGTGATCTTGTGCAATTTGACACTCTTGGCACCAATGAATCGAGTACGTGTGTCTGATAATTGGCCAGTAATGGTATCAAGTACAGTACGAAGCAAAACACCATTAGAAAGACCAATGTTTAGATAAGTCGTACCGTGGCCAATTTCGATACCCGTATCCATCATTTCGGCAATGACCAAACTAGAGGGAACGCCTTGAAGTGCCTGCATCGATATGGCTTCTAAACAAGAATCAGGATCCAAACTCAAGATACGCACGGTTTGATCATCACAACCAGCTGAGAGGTAACGAGAACGCTGACGTCCCTCGGGTACATCGCCTAAAGCTAAACAGGTGACAGTAGCAGACATTTGCTTACGTTCTTGATGTTCGTTCAACTGACCCATATTATCCAATTCAAAATAAACAATCTCTCCTCCAGAAAGAGAGATGACCACTTGACGACTGTTAGTAGCGGCCTCGGTAATTTGTTGCCCGTTGGGAGCTCTCCATTCATTGACACGGCGGTCACCACGAATATGTCGAATACCGTTGGGGTGAACTTGTAAAAGGGCATCGTCTCCAATCTGTTGTACTGCAATGGTGGGTGCATCTGTCAAAAATCCAGTGTCAGCTACTTCTTCTACAGTTTCGCCAATGGATAAGACGAGTGTTGCATTGGCAAAAGAAACAACGATGTAAGCGTGGAATTCATCGTCTGCCTTTAATTTAGTAGTCCAAACTGCACTAGGATTACCAGGCAATTCACTGACGGCTAATTCAGCAGCCTCTAAACCTTGATTCAAAATACGGAAAGTGGATTGAGATCCTTTACCACAAAGAGAATAAATACGTGGTGATTCTTCATCGGCTAAGTTTAATACCTTTGAGTCCATTAAGGGTGCCATTGAGCTCAATTCATCCACAAGCGATAAATTCTTCAAAGGACGAGGTTTAAAGTAAACAAGAGGCTTTTCTTGTGACTCCTCGGCTTCCATGTATTCTTCAGATGAAATCTCTGGGTCATCTCCATCATCACCAAGGCCTTCAAAGAAGTAATGATGACTATTTTTTTTTTTTTCATTCGCATGTTAAATCCCCTGTTTCGTTTATGAATATGTAATGCCACTTACTGGTTACCAAACTCGTTAGCGACAAACAAAAACCCACTCTTCAAGATACAAAGAGAAGTAGCAATTGGGATTGTGTCGAAATATTTAATAGTCAATCCACTAACAGCACCTTCCTCATGGTTCATAGTGACTTTATAAAGGTCACCTTCTTCAGATTGCAACAAGAAGAAGAATTGGGTTTTTTTATCAACACGCATTCTATGCACAGCAGAGGCAACAATGATGATGCCTCTGGATGGATCTTCGAGAGGTTGAGCACGACGAGGGATAGGAATACGAAGTTCCTCTTGTTCAGGGTGTCTATAAGAAATGAAGTTCTCTGTACACACCAGCACACCAGAAGGACCATCATTACCACCAGGAACTAAAATAATGATTGTTAATGCCTAAGTAATTTTATACATATATCTTGCATATAGCAGACTTCTTTGACGTTACCAGGAACAAGCATATTTGCTTTACGGTCGACTACATCGCTCCACTTTCTAACAACGTGATTCAAACCAAGATCTAATTCATAATAAGTCAATGTCTTTTCAGCGTCGTTTACAGCTTCGCCAGATGGATCTGCATCAGCGTCAGTATACTCTACTTCAAGACACGCAAACATTGGGTTTTCGAAACCTACATCGACAGCTACCATGTGGTGATTGATTGTATGACTTTTATGAGCTTCTAAAGGAGAAGAGATGGTCAAGTTGGCGGAAGAATCACGGTTGAGGATATAGACTAATTTTTGTTTTTCGACAGCAGCGACCATGACAGCACGACCCTTGGGATCTGCAGCCATGTATTGACCTGGTACGATACGACGACATCCGGTCTTTCCGTATGTTTCTTGGTGCACTTTATCAAAAACGTTCTTGGCTGGGTTGTATTCAAGAATGACAATACGGCCAGAGTCCGAGCCCACCACAACATAATCTATTACATCGTGAGTATATACTCCCACTTATTCCCATCTAAACGTACCTTTGCTGCCACCTGTCAATCGGAAGGGAGCTAAACTGCGGATTAAACCAAAGCATTCATGAGATAAAATCGTGTGCACTTTTCCCGTTGATGCATCTGGTCTCAATAATTCCAAGCGTGTTTGTCGGGCAACAATAATTTCTTGTTGTTTGGTACCAGAGAAGTTACCATAGATTGCCTGGTTGATAGCAGTTGTAGGATTCAAGGTAATGTTATACAAAAACATGTTTCTTTTTATTTCTTAATCCCTTGTTGTTGGTTTTTTAAAATGTTATTTTTCTCGCGTTTTATATAAGGATGGTGATGAGTATCCTCTTATTTTTGATGAAATCGATGAATAAAATGTACAATAAAAAATAAAAGGTTGGAAAAAAGAGTGTTTTTTTCTTCTCTTGTGGAAAAAAAACCAAACTGTTTATAATAACCCATCAGATGTTATGTGGCTTATGTGGCCTATTAATCCCTCCTAATAAATTGAGTCTGCTTTTTTTTTTGTTTTCTTTTTTTTATTTTTTTATTATAGTATGGCTACAAATATTAAAGTGTAAGCGTACTCGCGTCTTTCGTATTCGCTTTTACTAACATACATGCAGCCTTGTGACAGGATCCACCAATGGCAAATTCAAAGAAATGTTTACCAAAGCCAAACAAATTCACGAAAAATATGGCCCCTTTGACGTGCACTTGTGTACAGGCAACTTTTTTGGTTCTGACACCACCGAAGAGACCATTCAAGAGTTAATTCAAGACAAAATTGACAGTATGTGAAATTTTTTGTCTACATTTCTTCTTGTGTCTTCCGTTAATAACTCTTTGTAGTCCCTATGATGACTTACTTTATTATCGGTGACACACCTTTCCCCGAGTCAGTTCAGAAGCATATCGAAAATACTGACGGCGAAGTATGTTCCAACCTTTACTACCTTGGTAAACAAGGTGTATTGACGACCTCAGATGGACTTAAAATCGCCTTTGTATCAGGTAGTCAACCTAACGGCGAAGAAGAGACAACATCAGTGACCTATTCTAAGAGCGATATTCAAAAATTATGCCTCACCAAATTACCAGTGACATTACCTCCTGGTGTCGATTTCTTATTATCTTATGAATGGCCTAAAGATATTATCGAATTATCCAGCTTACCTGTCACTGATTTAAAACCAGAGAAATGCTCAACCTTTATTTCTGAATTAGCCGCTGCTTTAAAGCCTAGATACCATTTTGCTAGTTCTCAGGATATGTTTTACGAAAGAGAGCCTTATAAGAATATTGTGAGTGGATTCGGAGCGCAGGAAGAAAGACCTGCTGATCATGCTACACGCTTCATTGGTTTGGGTGAAGCTTTAAACAAGGAAAAACAAAGAGTATGTTTTGCATTTTACAAAAACTTGGGGCTTCTAACACTTTCTCACCCATAGTGGTTTTATGCATTCAATTTAGTTCCTATGTCCAAGGCGCCGAAAGAGTTATTGGAAGTTTTACCAGAAAATACAACCGAATGTCCCTTTGTGCCATTATTCACAGGTACAAAGAGAAAGCATGAAGATACAGATGAGAGTAATGGATCATTCTTTTGGGGTGCCGATGCTAAACGTCCTAAAGCAATTGAAGTACCTAAAGAAGGTTATATTTGTAAGCGTTGTAGCAAACCTGGTCATTATGTTAAGGATTGTACCGAAGCATATGTCTGTCATAAGTGCCATGTACCAGGTCATGACATTAAGGATTGTCCTGAAACTTCAAATGATGTAAAAGCTCCTCCCAAAGGCTATGCTTGTAATGTGTGTGGACAATCAGATCATTTCATTAAGAACTGTCCTCAGAGAAAGCCAAGAAACAATAGGGAACAACCAAAATGTAAGTACAGCGGTTACATGAAGTATTCATGCATATGCTAATATATCTTATAGTGGACTCTTGTTGGTTCTGTTTAGCCAACCCTAAGGTGGAAAAGCATTTGATCGTATCTATTGGATCAGAGATTTACGCCACGTTAGCTAAAGGACCTGTTATTTTATCTACAGATGCTGAAAGTAAAGTTCCTGGTTTAGGCCACCTTTTACTGATTCCTATCACCCATTATCCCACCTTTGGAAAGATTCCCATGGAAACACAAATCGAAGTAGTGGCGGAGCTGGAAAAATACAAGAGTGCCATTCGACGTATGTTTGAAAAATATGATCAAGATGTAGTCTTGTTTGAAGTGTCGAGAGAATCTATCAATGGTCTGAGCCATGCTCACATTCAAGTTGTGCCTGTACCCAAATCCAAATCGGATCAAGTTGAAAAAGTTGCTAGAGAACAATGTGCGTTGAATAACATGGATTTGATCGAACAAGTACCCGTAAGTCATAATAACCCTATTTAATATCGTGTGTATATGCCAACACAATTTTTTAGCAAAATGTCGAGATCCCATATTTTAGAATGGAGTTACCCAATGGCAAATCTTTGGTGCATTTACTTCGTCCCAAAGAAAGATTTAACTTGGAATTTGGAAGGTAAAAAAAGAATATATTATCCTCCTTGTCTCTTATTCCCCACTTTTTTACCGGTCTAGATTAATCATTGCCAATGTACTTGGTACTCCTGAACGCGAGAGTTGGAAGGCATGTGTTCAAACTGAAGAAGAAGAAAAAGCCTGTGCTGCTGCTTTCAAAGAAGCTTTTAAGCCTTTTGATTTTACATTGTAAAAAATAAACGTCACGCTTTGACTTTTTTTCAATAATGGATAAAAAGTTAAACACTATCCACTTTTTTCTCTTTCTTCCTTCTTCTTCTTAACCCCGTAACATGAAACTTTTAGAAGGGCTTTTGCCCATCATTCCAGAGAAGGAAAGATTACGTCCCATTACTTTTAAAAATAAGGCGTCTATCCAAGCACAATTAAATGAAGAAGCACGATTAGAGCGATTAGCTAGAATGTCAATCAACAAGGATCCCAAACAACTTGTTTTGGAGCCCATCGCCCATAGTCTTTTCGATGTATTTGATCTTGGTACTGAAAAAGACTCTACTGTAGAGTCCTCGGCTCCAGATATTCTAAAGTTGATACCCTTGAATGGTTTATCAGTCATGAGAGATACAGATACTTTAGATAAAAATCGCGTCCTAGCTCAGCTAGACATCAAGGCATATCAAGAGAGAAGAAAAGCACAGGCAGCATCATCATCTGTAAACATCATCAGTATACCGGAGGAAACTATATATGTTGACGAGGATGGAGATATTAACATGGACGACCATCCTTCAGAGGAATACTTACCTAATACCCAAGATGTAAATCAAATGATTGAGTCGATACTAGGTCCTGATTCCGCTATGGAAGGTGTTGTTCAAACAGCTGAGAATTCTGCAGCTCTCTCTCAACCAGAAGTTATTTTACCACAGCCCAACCCACCAGCTGCAGCTATTACTACTCATAGTACATTGACTCAAAGGGAACCCGTAGTAGATATAGCTGTCCATCCTGATAAAATAATTTCATCTAGTGTACCAATACATCCACCAGCGGTGACTCCAGCTGAACCCATCACACCAGCACAACCTACCACATTTGCACAACCTACCACATCTGCACAACCTACCATATCTGCACAACCTACCACATCTGCACAACCTACACCTCAAGAACAGTTTGCAGCACAAGCACGACCTTTGTCACCAGTACAAACTACACCATCGGTAACTCCCACACCACCAGTACAATCGACAGTACCAGTGGAATCCGGAGTCCCCGTACAAGCCGCAGCACCACTATCAGCGCAGCCAAGTGCCGTTGTTGAGATTGAAGCGGCCGAGGTTACTGTGCCCGAGACCACTACATTCGAACAGTCACAAGACGAAGATATGATAGAAAATAGCTCCGCATTCAGATGGTTTACTGATGACACTATCACCACCGAGGATCTGACAAGCGACGAAAAGGTCTACGCATACGAAAGAGAAATGATCCCTATATTTGCTACACTGAACCAACAAGATCAATGTGAAAAGGTGACGCGTGCTTCACAAACGGCAATGGGTAGCTTAAACTTTGACAAACCCATCAGTGTATTGAATTTTTCATCCAATTTGGATTTGACAGTAGAGAAATTATGGAACCAGTCAGGAAAACTCATGTTTTTGAAGAGTTTATTAAAAGGCTTATTAGGTAAGGATGTGATTATATTGTTGGTTGCTCATGATTTGGGAGAAGAAGAAGCGCTAGTAAATTTGTTTGGTGAGAATCTCAAATTGGATTGCGTGCGTATGAATTATTTATTGGATGATGATTGGAACGGTGAATATGGTGTGTTTGTAAAGACAATGTTGAAAGTAGATCAGACAAAGGAAACAGCGAAAAGAGGAAACGATTTCTCTCGTTCTGCCGATCTCATTATTTGCATGGACATTCGAGTGAATCGAAACCATGAACTATTTAGCAAGGTTACCAGAAGAAATAACGATAGCGCGATACCTCCACCCGTTGCATGGTTGGTCACATTGGGGTCTGTAGAAGAAAGGGTATTCGAGCACTTGAAAAAAAATAATACCCAATACTCTGGTTCCAAAACTCCAGATCTCAAAGAATTATTACGTATGTCTGATGATTGGCCAGTGGATGAAGCAAAAAGTACAGCTGAATTGAACACGATGGTAGCCGAAAATGTTCAAGCTTGGTTACTATCTTCAGGTAAGGATGTAGGCTCATACCAATACCGATCTACAGTGCACTTGCCAAAATCAATTCATTATGCCAATCTCAAATCTACTGTTGCCGTTACCCAAACCACAACCACCAGCACAGAAGAAGAAACAGTAACTTCCGATATGGACATTGCGTCCGATTCGGAAGAAGCCGTAGAAGAGGAACCTGTGCGTGAAGTATCACAGAACTTGAGTAAATACATTAATGAGATCTTATTCCCGTCGTTTGATACCAAAAGGGGACATTTGTCAAAACCCAATACATCTGCTGTCAAATTATCAGGTAAAAACGTCATTGTCATTTTAAAGACCAACATTTTTATTAATAGGAGGGGTTAAAAAAAAACAAATATATATTATAGCTGAGGAGGACTTGATCATAAAGGCTTTACCACAGAATATATACTCGGAATATTGTACTGAAATCAACAAACTTAAGCGTGAATATGAAGTGGCATTTCAAGGCCTTCAACATAAATTTCGAGACAGAGCGGTTGCTGCCATACAAAATAGCAGTGTACCACAATAAAGAAATAAAGTAATGTTTTTTTGAAAAGAAAATGTCCTTATATAAACTGCTCCTTATTTATCTAATAAGTGTGTTATACTTTGTAAAGATAACTTGTTTGGGATGCAATGAACGTAGGAATCAAACTTTATTAAGTAAATCATATGTACTGCATTGAAAAAAGATTTATAAGTGTGTATTTAAACGTCATCATCAAAATCTGTTGTTCCAAAAGACTTACTGCCGCTTGAGCTGCTCTTTAAAATTGTACAAAACTGTTCAATTGAAATTAAATTAAATATGATCATTTTCTGGAACACACAAACAAACAAAACTTGCAATAAAGTTGACATTGTCTTTATTTACATATCATGGTTAAGAAAAAGCCCATTATTTTATCTTTTGCAGATAGTTACCAAGTGTTTAGAGCTAACAGATACTTTATTGACAGGAAAATGTAAAATCCCCCATTAAAATAACGCAGCTTGAGTTGTTAAAGTGCCGTAGGCATTAAAACACCAATAAGGACACACGATTGTTTACAATTACACAAATTTAGCTTTCATTATTTTATTTAAAATTATTTTCTAGGAAAGATGGTTTGACCAATGAGACAGACGACACGCTTTTCTTCGGGTGTCTTTACTTCAGCATGAACCGTGTATTTTCCCTATATACCACACACATATAAAAAAAAGTTAGCAGATACTCAAATGTATGAGTGATTAAATAATAGACTTACGGGAGCTAAAGATAAGATAGTTCAGTACAAAAATAAATTTTGGAATGATAAAAAAAAAAAAAATTGTAACTTACGAATTTCTTTGGGCAAAGCAACTACTTTAGTGAAGGATAATTCACCTTGGGGGATAGGACATTTTTCATCAACCTCTTCAATCTTTTCACAGAAATCAAATGTCTTTTGGATTAACTTAACTACACCATATTTGACAATCACCTGAACAGTAGTTCCGTTGGGCACAGTCTCGGATAAGTAACCTTTGAAATCGATTGTAAGTTCTTCACCTTTCACTGGAGGATCAGGTGAAAGTGTGACATAGTCAATACTGCATTATTGGTTTTTAGTTCTGCATTCTATTTGACATACTATTGGTAAACTTACGTTAAAATGTCACTGGCATCACCGCAATTGGTGATTAACTTGGTTGACTCTTGCATGTATGTTCCAACATCCTCTTGCATGACTAAACCTGGTAAAAAACTAGCATTTGATAAACCTACGACGGTTGTTAAAAGTAAAGCTAAGCTTGCTAATTTCATATTTAAATTGTTGTTTGATAAACAAAAAAGAAAAAGGAAACAAAATGACGGTGGGAGAATTATCGACCTCCTCTTTTTTTGGTGGTAAAAAACGAATCGGTCATTCAATATACCGAACCACCTGCGAAGACGATGATGCGATCATGATCATCGCAAGTAAAGTGCTCATATGAACACTTTTTCTTTTTTGGGCACCTCTAAAAAACCCAAAGTCGCACAAATCTTGTTGTGCATAAATAGAGCATTACTTCAAATTATTCCCATGATTTTCGAAGATGTAAGGTACGCCGACATTAACGCTCTCTCTGAAGCAGATACGTCCCTGGTGGCTAATTCAACCAGTACGTCAATGCTGTAAAATAGATCCTCTTGTATCATTAGAGAATTAGCATACTTGTACTAGACATAATAACCATATTTATGACTACTCAACTGATGAACAATGATGAGATAAATCCCTCATGACAAAAACGAAAAGTATTTACATAATACGGCTATGCCATTCTATCTTATTATATTGAATAATGTGGTCTCTAATTTTGGAGCTGTGAATCTATTTCTTTCCTTTCCTTTTTACAGTTTTCATATGTTTCAGAACAAGGCAGTTATTTGGTTGTCAGTGGGTAGTTCAAAGTACGTTACATTTAATGTTAATGAATTTAAGACTTAAAATCTAAAATCTCCAACAAGTTACATTTCATTGGTTTATAAGATAATTCGCTATTAGATATTAGATAATCTTGAAAGCTCATGAAATTGTACTATTTATATAGTTGAAAACTTTACGTTCATTGATTTTTTTTTTATTACAAACGAATCTTAACGGTATGGACAAGTATGAATCGGGCATTCTGTGATACTTAGAATATACACTCTAAAAAGGCTCATACCAAGTAATGCTTAAAAGACTTATAATTTAGCGTAATGCTTTTAAGGAGCTGCCTGATAAACGTCAGCAGCTCTACTGATACATGAAAGTTGTCCGACAGTGACAACAATCATTTCGAGGAGAAGACAACATATTACATGGATAAAACCAACACTGTAACATGATATTGATAAAAATCAATATTCATGGAAAAATAAAAATTGATGGAGAAGTCCTTGCACCACCCTTCCGATTGTGAAAATCCCTTCATCTACAGTGAATGTTGTGACTATTTGAAACCAGCAGTTTTATTTATCAAATCTACCGTTTCCTTAATACCTTTTTTTATGCTGCAAAGAAAATCGTAAGGGAATTGAATGTTGCTGTTAACAATGATTTTACCCATTGCTAGGGAGGAGAAAAAGTCAATAATGCAGATATTGCGGTAGAACCTGAACTTGACAAAATATCAGTTTATCAACCTAATCTGCTCTTGTAGTTATAATATTACGTTATTTAGCCAAAACAGTCTGTTTTATTTTTACTAATCCTTACAAGGATTATGAAAGCAGCAATTTCCAGTTTTAGCCTAGTTTGTACTGAATCCATACCCTCATACACCTTTGCATATTGCGATAAAAGCAAATAAGCTAGTCAATGACACATATATGAGATGGTCCCCCTTGCTATCAACCACTGATTTGACTTCTATCTCTCCAAATTGTTTTTTGTCAAGAAAGTGCCGATTTGAAAAGATCGGCCAATTAAAGCTCGAGCCCATCAACCATGCCACCTGTACATTTATATATTTTTTTATGTCGTACCACATAATTTTTTTTTTCTTACTCTAATAAAAAAACGTTTTACGTGAATAAAGGGATGGAATACACTGAAGACAATGACAACAAAAAATTCTGGCATCGCAAACAATGTTCAAGCCGTGTCTTCATTGGGCCTTGGGACATTAATATGCCACCTCCACCGGAACAATTCCTTCCTCACTTGGTAGAAAGTATACCTTCAATCAATTCCGATTCTAGTCTGAAATTGCTAAACTAGTAAGTGTTTTTTTCGGTTACATGCAACGTTTATACTCATTGTGGTTCGATTAAAGCAACACATTTTCAAGTGAAACTTCACCACCGACCAAAGACGAGTCGCATAATATTGGTACGCCCTTATCTGATGGGACCAGTTTTATCACTGCACGTTCCAGTAATACCAATTCTACAGGGTTTAAAAGCGCAGACACTACACCCCGTTTTTTGGAGCAAATAGTAAACAATGACGATGAAGATGACGAAATTGATTATCAATTTTTAGCGGATGCGCCTGTTCAACCATTGATATCCACTGACACCGATGCAGAATCTATCAAAACTGTTCGACCTTCCAAAGGTAAACTACCAATTAGACCGAGTACAACTACCACAGCTTTATCTACCCCAATTGTCAATACATTTACCAAAAAGAAAAAGCGAAAGGTTCGGAGACCCGGTAAGAAGCCTTTACTTTGGAAAAAATCTGGATCTGTCTTTATATCCACCGACGTTACACGGGAACAAGCTTCAGTTCCGACTGACAAACCTTTAAAACATGAACCTATTTTATGCATGCGGTCTGTCACCGAGTATGCTGGCACCGAACCATCTACATATAGGGCCGAAAAAGATGCTAGATTCGATCTTTTAAATGAGGAATGGAAACAAATGGAGCTGGTCTTGACAAATAAATGTTTATCCACCTACTGTTCTTCGGTAAGCAATTTTCTAACTAGTTTTTCATCTTTAACGTTTAACTTCTTATTGATACCTAGACCTTATTTTGGCCATTGCAGAAATTAGAGCATCGCGTATATCTTCAGGGAAGCAAAAAACAGAACCGCTTGGAGCTATTTTTATTCTCACCCTTAGATTACACCTTTTGCTTACGTTATGTATACACTCCCGCTAGAACTCCGATGATTGTAACAATGACATTCAAAGCCAGGTCATTTTTGAAATGTCAAGAATGGTATATGAGAATATACGATTTGCTACCAGATGAATGTAAACGTCCATTTCCTAATTGGTGTGAAGTATATATACCCTTGCTGGATCTCTCTGTAAATCTACCCTTGACAAATGTTAAGCATTACAACGAAATTACCTTGGAGGATGTAAAGGACGCAGTTGTCACAGTTTTAGAGGAGGACGATGGTGATATGGAATCGATGAAGAAGATGGAGAAATGGACTTCAACAGATGAGTTAGGTTTATGTTGGGCTACAGAGGATAGAGCAGAATGGGTTCACTGGACCACATGTTCATCCGATGAACATGAACGTATTGACTGGGTAATATGTCCACAGAGTATCGAGCAAACCCATCGACTAGAATTAAGACCTATTCAACATACCCCTCATGATATCATTTTGCAAGAAAATTTTACATTAAAGGAACCGCCACCCGTTGAAGGATTCCTCACCTCAGTTACGGATTTTTATGGTCGTATGGGTGCTATATATACGGGAAAAACAAATTACTATGCTACTTTTGATCAGTTTCTATTTTATACGCCGACACTCAAAGTATCTCCGCCTGACAGTGCTAGTTTTATTGATGAAAACTTGTTACCGAGAAATATCAGGATTATGCCTTACATATCTGGGATTTCACCTTACACACAATCGTCCACAAAAAAAACAGAAACGCAAGAAATTAAACGCCGCATGGATTTAATGATAGAGGCTAAAGGTGTTATTGATTTAACTGAAGTATCATACGTAAGACGCTCATTTTCAAATGATCTTGGTGAAGAACGTGAGCAAAGTCATAGTCATATCAGCTTGGGAAAGAGATCCAGTCGATCACCCATGATTCAACCAGAAGAACAACAAACACTTTTCCACCCGAAATCACATCACAATCAGGCATGTTTGGAACTAATAATGGAAAATGGTTTACAAATTAAATTTGAGGTAAATTTAGCTATAGTGGAAAGTTTTTGTTAAAAAAGAAAAAAAAATTAAACCCTTAAATAGGCTTATACAAGTGATACTTGCGACTCGTGGGTCAAGTATTTGGCACAGATCATTGTGTATTGGAAAGCTCGAAAAGAGGCTGAGAAAGATGCTCATACACATGATAGGTTTACCAATAATAATAATAGTTCAACTGACACGGAAAATGCGTTGGTTAAGGACAATGGTCAGATTGACACAAAAAAAGGATGTGTGCATCGACATCAAGAGATGATAGCAGATACACGTATATGGAGCTACTGTCTTTATGAACAATGTCGAGATGTGGTGGTATATTAATTTACTTATCTTCTATAGAAATGAAAGCAATCTAATCCAATTGTGTGTAGAAATCCGGAATTCTGTATTACAAACCACATAACAGAGGAACTTACTCACAAAAGATGTTTATTTTGACAGCAAATGGCTGGATTTTATTTTTCGATGTGTTCAACAGATCAACGAAAAGAAAGATATCAAATCATGAACGCAAAGGATCGTTGGATATTACTGGATGCTACTTTTATTCTGGTGTCGACAGTAGCAAAAAAAATAAAGGATCCAACCGAGACAATTTATGGAAAAAATCAGCACGTATATATGAATCAGGGTTAACTACAAACGATGATGCAATGGCATGCGTATTTTCGATCTGGAAGCCGAAATTACGCCGTTATTTTAGTGGAAAAAGACAAAGACTTCGTGTATATCACCATGATCAAACCGTAAATCCTAACGGAAATACGTGGACCTTTCTTGCCAGAAGTAGAAGAGAAAAAGAGGAGTGGGTGTGCGCATTAAACACAGTGACTGAACACATGATCCGTGGCGATCCTAGATAGACATAGTTTGTATTTAAATTTAAAAATTAAACCAGTAAGCTTGTATCATAGTGATGTACATACACCTTTTGTCTTAAACTTCGGTCTAATTTAGCAATCTGATGAAAACGCGGAAGGGGGTAGTAGTCTTACTAAAATGATTACTGAATATCCATCCACTCAATCTAATAAAGGATGCGTTATGAGGAACCGAAATATTCAACGTATTCAACATACACAGTGACATTTTAATAATATCAATAAGCTCGCTGAGCCTGTGATTTTTAATGGCAATTCTCTGGATGTAACATACCAAGCTAACTTTTAAAGCGCTTGCTTTTCATAGCTTTTATAGAGTTTCATGATCATTTAGGCTAACGGAGAGAAACTACAGTAATACAGCCCGAGATTACATCAATTCTCAAAGAGCATTTACAAAATTGGTTGAAACTGATGAGATCTATCTTACATTTTACTTAAACGGCCTCATTAACTAGAGCCACTCGTACCAAAAGACGTCAAACAAGTATTCCTGCTTTGATTTATAGTATACTTTTATGCACGACATCGACAACATCATGTAGAAAAGTATGAACAGACTGAACAACAACAGAATGAATACCAACCATAGGCTAAGCATCAATTACCAAAAACCAATAACAGGCTTAAAATCAAGAAACAGATTAAACCAATCAATCTGCTTTCCACACAACGTCATTATATTTTATACTTTTCCATTTTTTTTACAGAGGTCAATTTTTTCTAACAAATAATAATGGAACCTAGCGACTTTATTCAACCTGAAGCTCAAGAAACCTTACTATTTTCTTCCAGTGATTACAGTAGTGATGATCTCGAACGCTTGTTAGAACTTCAAAGACGTCAACATGATTTGCGAGATCCAAGCAAGGAAGGATTCGTTGTAGACGACGATGATGATGACTTTTCAGTAACAAGAAGAGAAAAGAAAGGACCTACAGTGCCAGACATGCGCTTCGAAAAGCAATTTGATAAATCAGTTCAGCATTTAATAGAATCAGGCGCTTCACCTTTGGGCATCTTTTGGTCAGCAGTTATTAAAGATCAAATCATTGTACCTTTCATCAGTGGTTTTACTTGGAGTTTATGTTCTAATGCTTGGTTATGGTACAGAACAAAGGGAGTTATTAACGCAAGAAACCCAAAGAAAGCTGGGGTTTTCAAAGGCTTTGGTGACAACTTTTCTAAATGGGCAAAGTAGGTTATGCAATATTTTTATTACGTGATATATAAGCTAACGCGTATTATTTTAAGGGTTGCATATAACGCGATAGCCAGAAATGCGTCATTTTTCATGACTACAACTGCACAGACTATTGAAGCAGCAAAATAATGGTTTATTTGAGATGCTGAATTTTTACAATAAATTGCTTTTCTCTACCAGCCCTGCGCTGCATTATGATTTCTGCATGCATTCCGTATTCTTCCTTCATGATATTCACAACCTCGTTTGGTTTATTTTCGTCCACCAGCAATAAATAAAACAAACCGTGTGGAGATAAGATGTCCTAATAATAGAATTAGTCATTATTCTTCTGTTTTATAAATCTGATACATGATCCTACTTGAACATATGGCAACAATTCGTCGATCACTTCTCTCCCATCGATACCTCCAGCCCAAGAGGCTTCGATGCCTAAGCTTCCGACTTCCTCATGTGGTGTCACGGCATAAGGTGGGTTGAAACAAAGGATGTCTATACAGTTCTTCAATCTGGGTAAGATTCCGTTGACGAGCGAAGTATTAATAGGTTCAATACGAGTAATCTGGTTCTGTAAACCTGTTTTTCTAGTGGTTTCACATGCAAAGAAATTGATGTCAGTAGTCAGGAATACTATTTTTGAAAAAAAAAAAAAAAAAAAAAAAAAAAAAAAAAAGCTGATATTAATAGACTGATATACTGAGCAAAAAGCTGAACCTTACATGCATTGGAATCGCCCACAATCTTGGCCAGCAAGGTTGTGACACATCCTGATCCAGATCTAATTATATACATGTTAGTCATATGGTGTACATTAAGATCTTAAAGCTTACCCAATCTCTAAGCAGATCCGTGGTTGAAGTGTTTGAATCAGCTTTTCGTCTTCTTCGAGTGCATCTAACAACAAGAATGTGTCCTCTATTTACTTGTTAAATTGGGTACAGTTATATAACAAACAGAAGGTGTTTTAGTACCTGCCGGTTCATAAACTTTGTCATAGTCTTGCTTTTTAATATGCGATAAGTCAGGTGTTGGTATCATCTTGGTTGTCAAAATTAGAAAAGGAAAACGTCACTTTGATTTTTTTTTTTTTTTTTTTTTTTGCGTGTTTGTTTAGGCTGCGGGGTTTCTACCTCCAAACAAATAAATAGGACTTGATCTTAACGTTCAACGCATTCTCCTTCTTTCTCTCTCTATCATCCTTCAAGCCTAACTTAACAATGGATGACTTAAGAATTAAAGGGTACAATGCTTTGCTTACCCCAAGTTACATAAAGGAAGAATTTCCGGTGGTAAGTTTTCATAAAATGAATTTAAAAACGCGTTATTAACTTTAGATGTTATTAGTCCGAAGCCTCCAAATTAACCATCACTCAAGCAAGAAAAGAAATATCTGATATTATTGCCAAAAAAGATGATAGATTGTTTGTCATTGTAGGCCCTTGCTCTATTCATGATACACTTGCTGCTAAGGAATATGGTATGTAAATTTAGAAGGAAAACAAAAGGGGTGAGGCACTAGTAATTTAATCGTGTTTCAGCCAAGCTATTAGTTAATGCCAAAGAGAAATTTCAAAATGAACTCGTCATTGTAATGCGTGCATACTTTGAAAAACCACGAACTACGGTTGGATGGAAAGGTTTAATTAATGACCCTGATATTGATGGAAGGTATGATGAATTGTTTATATTAAAAAAAAAAAAACGTTTCACTGACAACACAAGCAGTTTTGACATCAATAAGGGTCTTCGTATTGGCCGTGGATTGTTAAACGAATTGACACATATGGGTATACCAGTATCTGTTGAACTTTTGGATACTATTTCACCACAGTATATGGCTGATTTGATTTCTTGGGGAGCCATTGGTGCACGTACTACGGAATCTCAATTACACAGAGAACTTGCTTCTGGTATATCATTCCCCGTTGGTTTCAAGAACGGTACGGATGGAAATTTAACCATTGCGATTGATGCCATTGGCTCAGCCTCTGCTCCTCATCATTTCTTGGGTCTCAATAGTGCTGGTGTCATCTGCATAACACACACTACAGGAAACAAAGACTGTCATGTTATCTTGCGTGGTGGTAATAAAGGTCCAAATTACGAAGCAAGTTATGTTCAAGAGACCAAGAAGATTCTTGAAAAGGCCGGTTTACCTACGTCAATCATGATTGATTGCTCTCATGGAAACTCAAACAAGAATTTTAAGAATCAACCCAAGGTAGCACAATCCATCGCTGATCAAGTTTCACAAGGTGAAGATGCTATTGTCGGCGTGATGATTGAATCGCATTTAAAAGAAGGTAAGCAAAGCGTACCTGAGGATGGCCCATGTGCCTTGGATTATGGTGTTTCTATTACCGATGGCTGTATCAACTGGAAAGACACCGAACTTGTGTTGGAGAACCTATCTCAAGCTGTTAAAAAGAGAAGAGAAAATAAATAAGATAGCATATTATTTTTTTTTAAATATAAACATTTTTATTATTTTTTTTTTGGAGGGTCTAAATTTGCTGTAGATGAAGTGAAGAGATGAAATAAGAAATGGATTGATTAGTTGAGTTCATTTGATACAACACGGTCTACAAGAGGTTGAATATCCTTAATCTTATCCATAAACACATCAAGTGCTGAAAGGAAAATTTGTTCAGCAGGAATAATACCAGAAGTTTCGACATTGACTATTAAATGAAAATGTCAATTACCCACATAGCAGCACACACAAATATATAACTTACATATAAAATGGTCACGAACACGGGTCAAACGAACCTTATTATCGAATTTTTCATGTCGTAAAACTTCTCTGCTGACTGTATCCTTACGAGCATTAACAACCTTGGCAGTCTTCACACCATTTTCCATAACAACGTCGATAACACCTTCAACAAAACACTTTTTAAACTCTTCGGCATCTTCACCAGTAATAGGTTCCAAAATTGTGATTTCGGGAAGAATACGGTATGATGCTGTGGCAACAGGAGACCATTTGGCGTGTTCTCTACCGAGACCCTTTTGACAATGTAATTCCATCTCCATCTCTTGTCCAGGTCTTAATTTGGCAATTACAATATCATCATGAACAGGTCTAGGAGGGCTATCACCAAATTTCTCTTCTTGGTTACCCTTAGGTTCCCAAACCAAATCACTGGAATAGACTATAATAATAGTCAATAAACACCATCGTTATCCTTCCTCACAAACTTACCGAAGCTGTTGATATATTTTACATTAGCATCAGTCTCGTCAGCAGCAGCTTCAGGGTTGAATTCACATTTCTTTTTTAACTTGAACACAAGTGTATTAAGATCAGTAGGTCCACCATCTTCGGTCATATAGTCGAATTCAAGAGGGTCAGCTTTAATAGGAATTAAACCTAAACGATGTGCGACAACTTCGTCTTGAATAATGGAGGTATTGTTCATAACGTAGACCTTTTCAATAGCCATGGTAGGAACCTAATATTACCACAAGTCAGTAAGCTAAACCCCTCCCCCCACATAACAATCTTCTTTCTTTGTACCTCTGCAATCATGATACGACGGAAAGCATTAGCTACAGACGCGTCAACGCCAATTAAGTCGAATTCAACACTGTGCTTTGATAAACGCTGGATCTTGACCTTGAAATTCTACATATTTTTTTTAAAAAAAAAACCAGGAAAAGTTTAGTAATGCACATTGAAGCAGCCTAAAAATGTGTCTACCTTTTTGAACTCGGTGAGGTTGAAACCATTGTCGATACCAGGATATTGGTTGGGGTAATCACTTCCGCTGACCTAAGAAAAAGAAATGACATGTAAGTTTTTATTATGGCTCGGGTATGGTCATATTCTCACTTACACTGAAGACTCTATCCTTCTCAATTACAACACGTGTACGCAAAAGTTCGACATTTTCGGGAAGTTGGGCGTCCTTCATTTTATTATTTACAACGAAAAAAGTATGTTAATGAGGGTTGAAACTAACAAAAAAAAAGCTTTTTCTGAAAAAAAAACGAGACGACAAATTTGAAAGTCACATTTTCTAGGAATGGAAAAGCTGTTTGAAGGCAAAAAGATGCAGGTTACTGACTAACTGTAACTTTCTCTTCCTCTTTTCCGGCTGCACGAAAGGCTGATATATTTAAAAGCTTTGAAAAGCTACTTCAACGGTCTGCGTCTTTGAATTTGTTCAAAAAGAGTAAATGTTGATAAAAATGGGATTAATCATTCGGAGAAAAGGACCCAGCCAATAAAATTAAGCAACATCATCGAAAAAAGGTTATTTTGAATACTTTGTTAAAAAAGCTTTTGTGTGTTGTGTATATGACATGTATGCGATGAAAATGCTTTATTTGGCCTTTTGGCTGTCTTTGCTCTTGGATGTTGTCTTTACAAAGAAGGCAGTAACTAGTGAAAGTGCAGCAACCAATACGGCGGCAGGTAAATAGATGGCGTATTGGTAAGGGAGGAAAAACTTTTGAAGGGAACTATCTTCATCCAAGAAGGGCTAAAATTGAGATGCCTGTAAGTAGGTAGTTGATATTTTTTCTGCTCATGTCTACTTACAACGATGAAGGTCCAAAAGGAGAAGTATGTGAAAATAGTTACAGCAGCAGAAACGGCGGTTGCGCCAAAGATTTTATCAGAAGAACCCTATTCATCTAAATATTAGCTTTTGGACTACGTTAATGGTTATTACAAATTACCATTGGGAAGATTAGAAATAAAGTGAAAGAGAGAGAGAAATAAATTATACGCGACAGAACGTGGTCTGAGGCACAACAAAAGTGACTTTGTATTGGCGCATCCAAATTCAGATATTGCATATACTCTTTTTTTTTTTTTTTTTTTTTTTTGATATCCGTACACTTTTAAAAATGCCCAAATTAAACATTGCATTATCAAATAATAATAGTCCTGTCCTCAACATGAACCCAAGATACTATTATGAATTGAATAACCGTAACGGAACAACGACATCTTTGTATACTAGAATTATTTCTTAAAGCTACAAACAAGCTTTTGTGGAAATCCTGAAGAAATTTGTCTGTTTCTGCATTGCATAGTTGTTTTCATTTTATAAACAATCTCTGCTTGTCATCATTGCACAACAAAACAAGTTTCTAGTCATGTCTACCCTGTCCGGCCCGCACAGTGACGGTAGCGGTGCTTAAATATACAAGGAACAGGACTCCATATATTCGATGGCCAAGCACCCAAACAATGAATCTTCCTCTTTTTTTGCTCGAACTTTTTCCAAATGGTACAGTATAGCTATAAGATGAATGTAATTACAAAAATAAAAGATATCATGTATCAATAAGGAGATGGATGGATGCGACGAAAGCGAGCAGATGAACGAAATCACCAAAAAAAAATAGAAATTGGACATGATATTTTTTATTTTTTGCTATGAATTGCTACTCATTGACATAATTATGATCGATTCTAACGACAATTTCTGATTTTAGTCCGCTGCCAGACCTGTTCTCAACGTCTATACCGAATGTGGTAAGAACGTCGCTGCTACCGTCCCTCTCCCTGCCGTCTTCAAGGCTCCCATTCGTCCCGATATTGTCGGTTTCGTCCACACCAACATGGCCAAGAACAAGCGTCAAGCTTACTCCGTTGCCAACAATGCTGGTGAACAAACCTCTGCTGAGTCTTGGGGTACTGGTCGTGCTGTTGCTCGTATTCCTCGTGTTAACGGTTCCGGTACTCACCGTGCTGGTCAAGCTGCTTTCGGTAACATGTGTCGTGGTGGTCGTATGTTCGCTCCTACCAAGACCTGGAGAAAGTGGCACGTTAAGACCAACCTTAACCAAAAGCGTTTCGCTACTGCTTCTGCTTTAGCTGCTTCCGCTCTCCCCTCTTTGGTTATGGCTCGTGGTCATCGTGTTGAGAAGATTGAGGAAGTTCCTCTTGTCGTTGCTGACTCCGTTGAGAAGTTGACCAAGACCAAGGAAGCCGTCGCTCTCCTCAAGTCTTTGAACGCTTACTCTGATGTCGTCAAGGTCTCCAACTCTCGTAAGCTCCGTGCTGGTCAAGGTAAGCTCCGTAACCGTCGTCACAGACAACGTCGTGGTCCCCTTGTCATCTACAACGAAGATAACGGTCTCGTCAAGGCTTTCCGTAACTTGCCCGGTCTCGAGCTCGTTAACGTCCGTCGTCTTAACCTCTTGCAACTCGCTCCCGGTGGACATTTAGGTCGTTTCATCATCTGGACTCAATCTGCCATTGCTCTCCTCGATGAACTCTACGGTACTTATGAAGCTCCCGCTACCTTGAAGAAGGACTACGTTTTGCCTGCTCACATCATGACCAACCCCGATGTTGCTCGTCTTATCAACTCTGACGAAATCCAATCTGTCGTTCGTCCCGCTGGTAACAAGCACCACAAGCGTCCCTTCACTCAAAAGAAGAACCCTCTTAAGAACCAAGGTGTCATGAACCGTCTTAACCCTTATGCTCAAGTTCTCCGTCGTGCCGAACTTGTCAAGTCTGAAAAGGCTGCTGCCGGTAAGGTTTCCAAGGTCCAAAAGAAGCGTGGTGCCTCCACCGCTGCTTCCAAGAAGTTCTTGGATACTCTCCGTTCCGCTTAAATTCACTCTTCCCTTTTGAAAAAGTCTCGAGTCTTGGAAAAAAAATTCTAGTTCATCACTTTACTTTTTAAAATATTAAAAAAATGAATTGAAATATATTTATATTATAATTCGCTTTTGTTCTTATAGAATTGACTGCCTAGAAATGTGGATTATAAGGATATTGGACTATGTAGTGTAGGGCTTGTGCTGGGATATACGAGTGTAAAGAGATCATGACAGTACTGTTAATCTTACTGGTCTTTAAACCAGATTTCCTCTTTAATTTTTTCTTACTTAGGGTCTTGCATGAACAATTACATATTTAGGGCATTCTTTTATTGTTGAATGATATCTATTCTGATTTTTAAAAATTCGCTTATTAAACACGACGTGTCTTCGGTTTTAGAGTTAAATGCCAATTAAGAGGGGAAGAGGTGTGGTTGAGATACAAATTTATGGCATACGTTTAATGTACTTTCGATTTGACTTTATATCAATTACATTGCTTGTACAATACTCATTTATCTTATATCTCTGACTTAAAAGGCTTACTTCTTTTTTCTTCAACTCTGCACAAGCCCCCTGTGATTCCTTTTAATCGGTACAACTTACTTTTCGTTCATGCCATCACCACAGATAACTAAAAGCACCGATACAAATGTTTTGGACAAATTCTCTAGCTATTGGTGAACCTTTGTCTGTCACTTTTTTATCTCGTTTTGGCTTATTTTTCTTCTTTCTCCCCGTCCTTCTATTTTTCTGTGCCTTCTTTCTTTTGGGCTGATTGTATTTTTTTAACTCTAGTTACAGCACATGCATAAACTCAATATTGACAATCAACTCTTTCCTGCTCCTTTTTTTCACTTAACAAGCTGTTTTAAATTGAATTTTTGGCATAGTAAACCGTCGTCCCCGTACGTCCTTTCAGGCCAAAAAGTTGCTCAGAATTATTGAAAATATCATATTAAATTATTAGATTTTAATTTTAAGACTTTTTTCAAAACACCTAAAATTGGCCAAAACACAAAGGGTATACCTCGAGGAAAATCACAAATTTAACAAATCGACCTTTTAAATACCCTTCCTGTAGATTTAATGAAAAGTATTTCTATGTAACTATAGTCCAAATTAAGTGCTCTTTACATAGTTGTGTTTTTAAAGCAGTTTTGTTAGTGAAAAAATTATATTCCGCGCATAATTAAAAAACAAGTTTTTGTTAGACAAAGTCTTTTTCTAGCCGTTGAATCTTTTTTCAAAATAGTTCAAAAGATGCGCCTACGTTTTCTACACATTTTGGCTATATGGTTGTCTAAGTAAAAGTTTAATATCCAGGGACTTTCATTAGACAAGAAGGTTATAAAATGTCATTTTTGATCAAATCCTTTCAAGAAAAGCGAGTCTGTTTTCACGAATTGTACACGCCACAAACATCGCAGAGCAAAACCAAACCAATGGTCTGGAAGCTGCCGTTCGCGCGCACATTTTAACCAAACAAACAAAAAATTCGTTAAAACAATATAGACCATGGTCAAAACAGCCTCAAGCATACGCTTAAGCGTATAAAAGTAGTGCATATAGGCTGTACGCTCAGCCTAATACACTGTGCAGACTATCAATCAGTGGGAAGTGTCACGTGAATATTTTTTTATAGTGATGCACGCTTAATACACTGTAGCCCAGCCATTTACAGTGTAGGCCCAGCCATTTACAGTGTAATCCCGGCCATTTAGAGTGTAATCCCGGCCATTTAGAGTCCGATCACACCTATGTACTATGTAGTCCTTGCTACTTACAGTGTGTAAATATTACATAATCTTTAAAACCCGCCCTAAATTAGAAAACTAACATTTAAATAAACACAAACACAGGTCGCCACAATCACTTTCAGGCATACTCTTATAAGTAAAAGTTACTTCCACGTTCATACCTTTTTAAAAATGTAAAGGGCGTGCTGTTTTAATTATAAAGTTCGGTATCTGTATTCAATAACATCAAATGTTGGACCCCTTTCTCTGCTTAAATACCTTTTTTTTTCTTTCGAATTTTGTGTATAGCAAAGTGGTATCCAGGAACAAAATGTCCGAGCCAAAAGTTGTTGCACTTTAACTCTAAATTATTACTATACACCATTGGATATGAAATAGATTAAAGTTTTTTTCTTCCCCTGCTTAGAAAAGGAAAAACAAGAAATAGAGTTGAAAAATGTCAAAGCAACATTTTTTTTTCGCTTTTCTTAGGGACAGCCAATTTTTTCTTAGGGACAGCCAAAGTGCACGTAGTCATGGCCTAGGATCGGGTACCTTTTGGCTGTCCCTAAGAGATCACGTGACAAAATGGCTATCCCTA